>CAXHKU010000633.1:0-13817 GCA_964017125.1 Flabesymbios commensalis
TTTGTAATGACACACACAAATATAGTCAACAATAAATCGTATTTTATCCGTGAGTGCAGAATTCGTCTACAATGCCAATTCATACAAGAATGGTTTATAGTAATATTAACGCAAAACAAAGATGTATTCTGTATAAAAATTGAATATAAACAGAGTTTACTTGTGATGTCAATATATTAGGCCCTGAGAATTTAAAAATGTTTTTAAACACAAATTAACATTTACTGGATTCAGCACCAAAACAATATTGTGTAACTTATTTAGCACGTTTTTTTTCTTTTGTTTGCTTACTGTCATTTAATATTTTTCTTGTACATTTTTTTATGATCTAATTTGTTCTTACCTTTATCATTTCTTTTTCGTATTATTATTATTTGCATTTCTTTATAAACACCACAATAATGTCATGATTATGTTTACATGTAAGCACAAAACTATATATTGTATATTTCTGAAATAAATCTATCTATCTGTCTAACTACACGTACCCTGATAAGATACACAATTCCGTATTTTTATGCAAAGCCAACGCTATTTATGTTTGTCGTAACGTCACCGTGATTGTGATATTCTCAAATTTGTTGATCCAATGACGGTGGCTCTACATTAAAATGAGTAAACTAGCATAGGTTAAACGTATCATATGCTTGTCTCTGCGTGTGCAATATTTTGTCTCAATTACTGAATAAGTGCGACTCATTCATTTTACAATGATGTTATTTATTCCTATGCCATTGTTTGCAGTTAACCTGGTTTACCAGATGGGCAAACTATTTCTTGATTCAGTTCATTTGAAACTAGATTTTCTACTGCAATTTCCAGCCCCAAGAGTAGAAAAAATGTTCTACTTAATTAAATTAAAAGACATCTGATTGTGATACTGTATCATATTTATTTGATTTTAAATTCATTTGATAACATATGTATACTGTTTTAGCCGAACAAAGTTACGTGACTGTAGCTTATCGAGAGTTGTCGTGTTTAATGGTTTCTGTTTTAATGCAGCTGGTTAAAATCATAATGCGTGCTAAATTGTTTAATATGTCCTCGTCAATATATTTGCAGTATTTTAGTATTTATACGAAAAACTATTGTTACTTATCGACTTTATTGTGTACCTTGTTTAATTGCGACATTGAAAGTCAATAAACTGATCACTATAAAACGACATATGTTGTAATCTTGGGTTATTTCCTTTTATCATTTTGTAATAATAAGGTGTCCCATCAGATATAATGTAACCCTCTTTATAATACTGAATCTGCAGAGCCAAAAGGCAGTATCTGCTTACTTGTAAATAAGTAGATACTGTATTTTGGCTTTGCACGGTAAAATAATTTCTGTGACTAATACAAAAATAAAATCTGATTCTATTTCCCTTGCTAATACGTACAAAGGTAGCCTGCCTTTCGTCAGGTTATCAGCGCTCACCGGCGTTTAAAACACACCACTACATTATTTTCTTTGTCGGACCACGACATTCTAAGCCGGGAATGGGGAGTTTTTGTTGATCAAATACAGACCAATGATCATTGTAGGCATATTGTATTAAAATCAGTCAGGTGTGACCGAGCTGTTGATTATGAGGGATCCTCATTATGGTCGGATGTGTTTTAAGTCAGTTAAATCCCTCGGAGCTCTACATTCTTAGCTGTGGAAAAGGCCACGGCCTTCGGCCTCGGCCTTTTCCACAGTTAAGAATGTAGAGCTCCTTGGGCTTTATCCTAGAATATAGACCTCCTCGGGCTTTATCCTATACTTAATCTGAAACTTACAGACCCTTAATGTACAAGTCACGTATATAGACTTTTTTCAGCCTTTAGATTTGTCATTCAAACAGAAAAATTTGGAAGAGAAACGAGCAGTAAATTTCCCTAACTGTTTTGATTTAAATTGTACATATATGTAATTAAATTTTTCCCACCTGAAATTGTGGGCAATGAAATATTTTTCTATTAGCCAAGAAAACAATTTTAAATAATCATAAATGTCTTAGTTAGATCTTTCCTATTTATTTGAATACCTATGTGTTGGGTAGACGACCATTATAAATATTTAACACTTTCAGTGTGGGGATCTAATTTAGACGTCAGAATCTGACGTCTATGGACGTTAGATTCTGACGTCCAAAGTCGAACCCCGCACTACAATGGTTAAGATTAACATGGTGAAAATTAAATAATACCTTTAGCGATTTGGTCGTAAATGTGAGCAAATTTGAGCATAGCCTAAACACAGAACACCAAAATGACGCATTTTTCATTACACCATCCTTGTCATTCTTACACACACACATAAGTCAGTCAGTGGACAAAACAAAACATTTTTAATATTATAATGTTCCAATGAGGAATTTTCTCTTGTTTCAGCACTCATACACCATCGTACTAATCTGTAACCTACATAAAAAACGTCATATCAACTCTTTCAGTGCGAGGACCGTCTTTAAACGCCAGAATGTGCCGTCTGTAGACGTCAGACCGTCTTTATACGTCAGAATGTGACGTCAGATTCGGACGTATAAAGACGATCTCCGCACTGAAAGAATTAAAATATAAGTATTCAAATGAACCGGAAAGAACTAACTAAGACATTTATGATGACTTCAACCTAAACAAAACCTTTAGTCTCCTATGATTTAAAAATTAAAATTAACATTGTAGTGATTAAAACCCGTCTATAACCGTTTTTAATCCTCTATATTGTCCTTCAAACAAAGAACATTGGTAGGAGAAATGAACAAAAACATTTTTGGATTGCATATGTTTGGATTCAAATTGAGCGTAGTAAGTAATATTAACCTTCTCGTTGTTGTGAGTCACGCAGCTAGACATAACAGTATTGTGGGGAGCCTCCGTGACCGAGAGGTAGCGTGCTCGGCCTCAGACCGCCAGGGCTCGAATTTCGAATCCTGTGTCTGGAGGACAGTTTCATCTCATTCATCTCACCATTCTCAGGAGGTTCTCCTCGCCCAGTTTATCCTATAGCGCAATTTATCTATGGCTGTTTTAAACAAATTAATTGTTAAAAACACCGAGTATAATAAATCAAAGTCACCTATCGCTATATTATCCATATTATCATGCCTTCATGATCTGACTTGGGTATTACCACATATCAGGACGGCTGTTGCTCTCGGATTTATTATTTGGCTTTTTAGGGCCGGTTAGGGACGATTGTAACTCCGAGTATGTGGTACTAACTAGGTCGTGAGTGAAATGGTATGAAATAAACAATATAGTGAATTAAAATAAGCTGTAATGTTTTTTTTTTGTGCGAGGGCCATATAGGTAATAAATCACTAGTTAATTAAATAAACTTTAATGTTATTGTGTGAGTGCCATGTCCTGCGTGAATGGCACACATAATTATTATCCGTAATTGTCATTGTTATTACATCACAAGTCTGCAACACTCGATAATATGGATGGTTCTGATGCTATACTTTGTTGGCAGTCGACGAACCACAATGTCCTTATTATTAGTATGTATATATTGTGTTACGGTAGTAGTACTGTTATTACGTTGTTAAGTTTACACCACTAGTCATTATCAGGGAATCTCCGAGTTCATAGCGACTGTGCTTGAATGGTCACATGGCTCGGAGCTACCTGTTTCGCGGATTGCCACATTAATTGTACTGCGTTATATTATATATACATATATATATTTTTTAAATACCATATACTTTTTACCCTTGTCTTATTTCATACTCCAGTTACTGTAGCATAATTATGCACCTGTATATATTTTTGGTTTCTACGCTTTCCAGAGTGTCTTTTTTGCTACTATATATAATTAGTATATTAAACATAGTAGCTATTTTATCTCTGGTTTTGGTGCGGGAAGCAAAATGATAGACCCCCATGTTATCTTGGCTATGCCTTTTAATTTTATTTTAAGAAGTAGTCATTTGTATCACCGAAATACCCAGTTTTTATTATGGCAATGCCACCTAACATGATTTTAGTTGTTTATCATACTATGTATATTGACTCATATGACTTTAACAAACTAACATTCTTGTATATACATGTAAATATATCTCTCTTATTACTATGACAAATAAGTCTGTAATGACTTTTATTTCTGTCAATAAAATATCTGTCTGTCTTTCTGTCTGTCCTATATGTGCACAAAGGTGGCCTAAAGCCCGATTCATTTCATTTCATTTCATTTACTCGAGGTTGTGAGTCGCGCAGCTAGACATAGCTTTCACTGATACATCGGAGCGCGCATGCAGCACTGCACTACCACTGTACCCAGCAAACACAAAACATTTGTATAACATTTATACAATGTTGGACCAACGTCAAAGACGTTGGGCCAACGTTGTATAAATGTTATACAAATGTTTTATGTTAACTGGGTAAGAGTGAGGACATAACTGTGAGTGGGGGGGGGGGGGATTTAAATGTTATAATCCGATAATGCAGCGCTTTATTAAGAATTAATACAAGGAAATCCTATTATCATGATTATATTAAATGGATATCATTCCGACTGAGACATTTTATAATATACAATTATATAATATGATAGGTATTTTATAGTAAGATACATATAGCATATATACACCATTCCATACATGGTACGCACCATACATTTGTTTTCAAAACAAAACGGGGGAGGGGATCACTTATGATCACTTATTATCACTCTTATTAAAAAAATCATGACGATGATTTTAAAAGCGAGACCATGTAATTCCAAACCATGATGATAACAATAACTAAGCTGTTCAAGAGCCACCTGGTGAATGAACTAAACTAAAAACGTCACACCATGATGATTTAGGGCGGGGTCCTAGTGCAGTAGTTAAAGCTGCCTGTTTGGAAAGTCGGGGATCGCGGGTTAGAAAACCCACTCTGTCATTCAAGTTTCAAAGATTCAATATTGTTGGGAGACTCCGTGACCGAGAGGTAGCGAGCTCAGACTCAAAGACGTTGGAACAAAGACGAGCCAATGATAATTATGTCCGCCAGTACTGCGGGTAGAAGCTTTCCAATCTCAGTGAATAATTTATCAAGGCACGTATCACCCAGACGTCATACCACTAGCTATACCCCTTACAGCGCGGGGATCGACTTTAGTCTTCAGAATCTGACGTCTGTAGACGTCTAAAGTCGATCCCCGCACTGTAGGACAAACAATATTTCTAATGGTCGTAGACCCATAACATAGGTATTCAAATGAATCAGAAAGAGCTAACTAAAACATTTATGATGATTTCAAATTGAAAAAAACCCTTTGGTTGCGATGTTTTTTTTTTAAATAATTCAGCGCCTTAAGGGTTAAAAACGACTATTGTCGTGATTAGCTGTGAAATGGATAAACCAACGGCAGCTGCTCGTTTTGTGTTTGCTTGGTTGTGTAAACGGATGCAGGGAGTGTGATCTAAGATGATGATGAACAAGAATCAAAAATGGTTTTATGAACAAGACTCCATTATAAAAATTGGGGTATTTAAAGCTATTGACCACTCTATGTACGTTTCTGGTTTTAGTTTTACCCCAGTTTCCTCTATCTATGTAATCAGCGTGGTGCTTTCTGGGTGCAAATGTGTCCTGCTGTTCGTATGCAGTGGACTTACCCTTTTAAGTTTAAGTCACTGAAAACACAGCTTGAATCCGATTTCCTTCTCAACCATCAATATTAGTTAAACAAATACAACGATAATATTTTTTATGCTGATTTATTAAACAATATCCTATGAGATTCATATATTATTTTCCTATCAAGCTTTCACATCCAGGTATTGCCTCATTTTATGTATGTTTGTTGAAACACCACTTTTAGCAGTATGGTGTTCCTGTCACCACTCGTCAAGGTTATCACATTCATATCTCGATTGTAATGCGTGCAGTCGTCTAAGTTCAGAATTCCAACAATCTGCAAGTATAAACATATTATAACCAACGTTCAAAATTATAAATATAATTTGCATGGGATTCATTACCACAATTAAAACAATTTATTTTATTTTCTATATGCCTACTTTGATATTGGTAATATCCTGATTATGATAATAATATTATTGTAATTACCACTAGATGTTTATACAAGCTAGATTATATTATATTGACGCGTAAAGATTATTATGTTCAAGCATTTCCATTCACCTGTCTCTCCAAGTAAAACGCAAGTTGCAATATTTACATGTTGCCTTATTTCGTGCCCTTGGGGTTAGAAAGTCCTAAACTGCCACTTAATGAAGCTGCAGTTTAGCACCTTCTAAGGGCACGATTTGAAAAAACACAGTAATAGCACGTACGATTTACCTGTTTACTTTGTTTACCCCTTTAACCGCCAAATTATTCAATTTGAATTTTCACCCACTTGAAGTTGTGTCTCGCTGACGCGATCCACAGCTTCAAGTGAGTGAAAATTATTCAGATTTGACAAGATGGAGGTCAACTCTTTTCAAATATTGCTGATTGATGTCATGTTTTATCTTTAACATGTTTAAAAGGTGGTACTTAATGTGCTAATAAAAAATGAGAACCCGAATATATGCGACACCGGCGGTTAAAGGGTTAATTAATACATTATGGCAATGCAGTTCATTCTGGAAACGTACGTACCTTTTAATAAGCTGCGTAGCCTTTGCCACCATAACCACCGTGTCCGAAACCACCATGTCCGTAACCACCGTGTCCGTAGCTACCATGTCCGTAACCAGCTCCGTGTCCGTAACCGGCTCCGTGTCCGTAACCGGCTCCGTGTCCGTAACCGGCTCCGTGTCCGTAACCTCCATGTCCGTAGCCATCAGGATGTCCGTCGCGGTTTTTATCGTAGGCGTCATTCAGACCATCGTTGTTTTCGTCGTAGCCGTGTCCGTAGCCGTGGCCGGTTGCGTAACCGCCGTCAGCCGCTACGTAAGCTATCGTGACGGCCAGAATCAGACAAACTGTGATGGTGTTCATGGTGCGGCGCTGGTACGTTTTCTGATACGAGACAAGTGGTGACTGTACACTGAATGATGACCAGTCTCTCTCACCCCAGCCTTTTATACACCCACTTCAACCTCACGTCACCTCATTAAAAAAACCAAAATGTTATAAACATCAGCCAGCTGACTGCTCTGCAAAGCCAAATGCAGTAACTGCTTACTTTTCAAGTAAGCAATTACTGCATTTTGGCTTTGCAGGGTACTTATATCGCCATGTCGTATCCAACGTTGGTTTGTAGGTTACGCAATGCTCTGCTAGTTCCGAGAGCAGCAGCAATAGCAACTCAGTGAATTGAGGCACGTATCACCCAGACATCACACCACTCACTAGCTAAACCTCACACCTCACATGCGATATGAATCCGTAATTGGAGCAGGTACAGTAATACTAGCTCATGACTTGCCTCGATATTTGCCTTGTAAAAGCTTAGGCTTGCCTAAATTGCCTTGTTTCACATAATTATATAAATATGTTTTAATTGTGTGAAATGAAAGTGTCATAAAAAAATCCCTTTCATTATAATTCAGCAATATTTATTTCCTTATCGCCAACAAATTGGACATGAACAATGTCTATTCCCGCATATTTAAATATATGATTAAATATTTAATTAAATATACTAATCGACCTACTAGTTTTAACTCTTTAATCGCACAATTATATAATAAGTCAATTATTTGATTTAATTCACTTCAAGTTTTGTCTCGTTGACGCGATCCAAAACTTTAAGTGAGTGGAAATTATTCAAATTTAAAAAAATTGAGGTTAAAACGAGTTAGAGGATGGTATTTATTAAAAATATATATTCAGAAAACGAATATATTCATGAGCAGCGGTGAAAGGGTTAATCAAGGTTGTCACAAAATCAAGCGTTGCAGGTGCAGTAACAGTTATTGAATTCTATATTTTATTGATAAAATAAATCAGTTCAACAATATTCTATCAATAAAAAAAAATCATCAATTATATTAATTCACCAGGCGGTTTTTTGTGACACTTTGAGAGATGTTTTTTTCTATGTGTTTTTTCTTGTATGTTTTTTCTTGTATAAAACTCTGAAAGAAAAAAACTGACTAAATGCCGCAAGCTCTTGGTTGTTCATTCAAGTACCTAAAATTCTGATGTTGTTACAATGTTGTTTTATCAACTCGAAAATCTACAAAACAGTATCATAATATAAGATATAATAAGTATTGCAGTTTTTAAGTATTCCCTGTAGCTTCAGATAATTTTGATATTGATTCTGGTGAGTGCACTGAGCTATATGCCACTTATTATCTCATCAGACGATATTACAAGTTCTGGTAGAAAAATGATAATGCCTAATTTCTAAATTAATTGGAGTGGAAAAATGATGCCTAGCGTCAGTGATCGGTACATGTCTTCTTTCCAGTGCATTTATAACAAAATATAAGTCTGATTTCTCGCTAATATAGTTACAATACATTTCGATTAAAAATAAAATATATTGATAAATGTAAATATGTACCAGGATACATAAGAATACATGCTGTCATATGGTTGAAATATTATTAAAAGCGACATTGAAATAAAATATATTTTAAAATAAAATATCACGTAATTTCAAAATAAATACATATCTACTACCTTTAATATTTTTTTATAATATGATGTTGTATATGCACTAACTGAAAATTATTAGTAAGCCCATTAGAACGTAAGTGTATTTTTGACTGAATGGTCAATGAATATTCATGGTATCACTGTATCGACGAGGGAAATGTTTCATCGCTAAACTAGTTTGATCGAATTCATTTTGAACATGTCGAACTATCAGACATTTCCCTACACAAAATTAATAGATCAGCATTTAATTTCATTTTTTTTAATCACAAAATAGTGGGATCTACAATAATTAATTGCATGACGATATTCCATGTTATACGTCCTCAAGTACCGTAAGCCTGGTGCTCGCCGACACATTGGTACATTAATGAAAGCGGCATGACGTTCTCGGTTTGACAACATAGAATCGAATAAATACAAATATCAAGCCTAGTGCAGTCATCACAAAGCCCTAAACATGTGCCACGATAATAATATGGTCGTAATTTAAATATTAGTGTTGTCAAAGCGTATATATATCAGGTGTCACGCCAAAGGGACCCAATCCATGGATAATTATTCTACCAAGTTTATAACACTTTTGCACATATGCACTTGCTTTAACAACAACAAAAAAGGATGCTACTTTGTATTCCCGTGTCCGATATTTTATCAGATAGAAATTTTGTATGCAATGAGCCCTAATATAGGACAATATTATTGTATGATAAATTATAATAAAATTTTACTTCACACAGAGACGAGATATGTTTTATAAAAAAAAATGGTTTACTAAAACAGAGATAACAGCAGCTTCATTGTGAAGAAAAGGGAAGTATGTTTGTCACGTTTCTTAGTAATTATGTGTGATAATGGACGGCCCATTATCCTCGCTACATTAGTTAATACAACGTATGTGATTTACTACATATATACTGCATAAATACCGCGATCCACAAACCTCAAGGGGTTGAAAATTACTCATATTTGTTGAATTTATGACCAAACATTTACAAATATTGATGTTTAACCCTCACAGCGCGGGGATAGACTTTAGTCGTCAGAATCTGACGTCTGGTATCGACTTTAGTCGTCAGAATCTGACGTCTGTGGACGTCAGATTCTGACGACTTAAGTCGATCCCCGCACTGCAAAAACTATTTCTAATGGCCGTAGACCCATAACATAGGTATTCAAATGAATCAGAAAGAGCTAACTGAGCCATTTAAGATGATTTCAAATTGAAAATAACCCTTTGGTTGCGACGTGTTTTACAAATTAATTCAGCGCTCCAAGGATAAACGTTAACAGTCATCTTATTCTCAACAGCAGTGATTTAATCGGCTAATAGAATAGATTAAAAACGGCGATTAGCAGACAACATGTCAAACTGGACATTATGTTATCAATTATGTTATATTTTAGCTTCAATTTGACGGCGCAATTCAATTTCAAACGATATTAAAATAAAGCAAAAATATATATGTACCACCACCTTGTGTTAAGTTGTTACACGGCTCTATGACATTTCACTATAGCTGTGAGAATAATCATAATTTACAGCATCATATATTATTACGTGTATATTATAAGCAATGATTTGTGGACAATCAAAACTTTTACATAATCACATCCTATATATGCGCTGTATGTCCACCATGAACATGTATTGAATGGTTGTCACGCAAAAGGGCAATTCGTAACAAAGAGGGTCAACACATTGCCATAGAAAACGAAAACGAAAACGGCTTGAGGATGGTTGACCTCTACGACTCTGTTGAACTCTGGTTCAACATCAACCCAGCATTGGATCGGCGTCTTCTCTGCTCTAGCACTGATCTGCACTACAGTGCATAATAAACTTCCCCTGCGAAAATTTGTGAAAAAAATAAGACTAATTCTTGTCTTTTTCGGAATAAAACGAAAATTATTTTTCTTGTTTTCTTTTAAACGAAAACATATTTTTTTATTTTCGTTTTTAAGAAAAGAATTTTCGTTGTTCATAACAAAAAGAAAAATAATTATTTAATATTATTTTCTAAGAAAATGATTTTGGTTGTTGATAACGAAAAGAACATCATTCTATATTATATTTTTCTAGGAAAATAATAATTGTCGTTGCTGGTAACACTGCTCACTTGGTCACACATAATCCTAGTCATATCTGTGAACCTCCCCATGGTATCATGGCCGGTGCTGTTCTGCTGTGTGGTGTAAGCCCTACATCTGAAACTGGGGATAGGTCTAAAATTGTACACGGACGATCATTTCTATGGGAACATTATGCCTAATATGGCGACTGGTCGTCGAGTGACTGAATGCCGGGAAACGCCATCGTTAAGCCACTCGGTAGCCTCCAAACGCTTTGCTTTGTTAGTTTCGCTGTATATTCGCTGAGTAACTCGTAACTCTTTGCTGTCAAAAATAAGCGAAAAAGAAAATTCGTGAAAACGAAATTCTTGAAAACGAAAAAAAAAGTTCTTGGAAAGGAAAATTCGTGAAAAAAAAATTTATTTTCTTTGTCAAGAATTAAAAAGAAAAGGCTATGACGAAAATTGGTTTTGAAGAATTATTTTTTTTACGATTTTTTAAACGGAAAAAAAAATTATTCACGAAGTTTAGGTGACGTTTATTATACACTGTACATGCAACGTGGCGGTTAACTCTTAAAGTATTCTTTAGCCCTTTAACCGCCAAATTATTCAATTTAAATTTTCACCCACTTGAAGTTGTGTCTCGCTGACGCGATCCACAACTTCAAGTGAGTGATAATTATTCTGATTTGGCAAAATGGAGGTCAACTGTTTTCAAATATTGCTGATTGATGTCACATTTTATCTTTGTCCCATGTTTGAAAGGTGGTACTTAATGTGCTAATAAAAAATGAAAACACGAATATATGCGGCAACGGCGGTTAAAGGGTTAATCGCTTCAACTAAGTACGTGTATAATTATACAGTTTCCAGTTAGTGTCAAGGGAAGTAACATTCCACTGAAAGTAACCCTTGTGCGGCTAAGACCGGATTTATACGTGTCCAAGCAAAATTCAGACTACACAAATATCTCTAAAATATGTAACATAGCTTGTGGTAGATGCTCAGTTAATCAAATAATTCAATTTGGGAGATATCTATTTTTTTTTATAAATTTTCTGATTTTTCATCCATTAGAAGCTGGAAATTTCGTTAGCAATTCCAGCTTTTAATGAATGAAAAAAATTCAACAGCACAAAGGTTAATAAATTAGTTTTTGCTATATTCTTGATTAATAATAATAAAATTAAATTCGGAGCTGTCTGTTTTTCACAAAATTAATATGAATATTTTTTCGTCAGTTTGCGTTAGTGACAAATGAATGAAAACAGAAATAATTGACTGAAAAGAAAAACAAACAATTCAACAAGAAACGTGTTAAACATGGATTTTTATTACAAATGTTCAAACGATTGCCGGACTAGAAAACTTCAAACTGAAACTTCACCTGTTCTCTAGTAAGCAGGGTTGGTGATGAGATCAAATCAGACAAGATAAAGCACAGACACTGCCATAACCCTTTCAGCACTGATCACGCCTATAATCGTTAAATATGTTTTATTGGGCAATAAAATCACTGTTATCGGGAAGTGAAATGTGTGTTTAAACATCAAGATTTGCAAATGCTAAGTCCCAAATAAAACAGATATGCGTGATAATCAGATAATATCACACATACCTCTTTTATCACGGTGATGTTCATCAACTTCAAGTTGTGGATCGTGGTAGCGAGACACGAGTTCAAGTGGATAAAAAGACAAAAATAAAAAATATTGCGAATAAAGGGTTAACCCGAATTTGATGGATAAATGTGCATTATCCCTTAAAGCACTGACACATTTTTGTACCATGGAGACCAAATAGGTTTTTTCAATTTGAAATCATCATAAAGGTCTTAATCAGCCCTTTTCGCTCCATTTGAATACCTATGTGATTAATCTACGGTCAGTATACATATGTTTACTCTTGCAGTGCGGGGATCGACTTAAGATGTCAGAATCTGACGTCCACAGACGTCAGATTCTGACGTCTAAAGTCGACCCCCGCACTGTAAGTGTCTCGATTTAAAATGTACCTATGAAAATAGTGTTTCACCAAAAGTTCTGGGTCGCAGTTTTATTATACTAGCGAGGCACAACTTGAAGTGGGTACATAATTATCTAAATTAGTTATCTAAATTTGATAACTTAGCGTTTTAACCCTTTCAGTGCGTAATATTCTGTTTTCCAAAGTCAATCCCCGCCCTGAAATAGTGAATATGGCCGTAGACCCATAACACATATTCAAATGAAGCGGAAAGAGCTAACTAAGACATTTATGATAATTTCAAATTGAAAAATAACACAGGTCTTAAAGCGACACAATCAGGTTAAAATCTTAAAAAAAAATCATTTAGGCTTCTTAATATGACCAAAATGCATGTCCAAAATAAGAAATACGGGAATTTTGTCCATTATATCTCGCCTAGCTGGTAAATGCGCAACATTCTATGGACATGCTTACATTATTATAGTCATATTAAGAAGCCAAAATAAATATACAGATTTGTTGATGATTTTAGCCTGATTGTGTCGCTTTAATAGGTTTATATAAAACTATTTCAGCGCTTTAACCCTTTAACCGCCAAATTATTCAATCTGAATTTTCACCCACTTGAAGTTGTGTCTCGCTGACGCGATCCACAACTTCAAGTGAGTGAAAATTATTCAGATTTGACAAAATGGAGGTCAACTGTTTTCAAATGTTGCTGGTTGATGTCACATTTTATTTTAAACAAATGTGTTACTTAATGTGCTAATAAAAAATGAAAACTCGAATATATGTGACACCGGCGGTTAAAGGGTTAAGGGTTAAGCGTCAATCGGTGCTTTACACGATGGTGGTCTTCGACACGTGATACCATTCTTTAAACATCAACAAAAACTCGCACCGTCTGGACACGTTCGATGGGACGTTCTAGAGTGGGGCCGGTGAGAAATGAGCATGTATTTATGACGTCTGGACAGTTAGCGAGCATATTGTGTGCAGGAATATGTGTTTAATGAAGTCACGTGGTATAATAACGGCCTATAAATATAGAGGAGACCGGCTGAATCGTCACCACTCACTTCCCAGTCACCACTTGTCTCGTATCAGAAAACGTACCAGCGCCGCACCATGAACACCATCACAGTTTGTCTGATTCTGGCCGTCACGATAGCTTACGTAGCGGCTGACGGCGGTTACGCAACCGGACACGGTTACGGACACGGCTACGACGAAAACA
>CAXHKU010000634.1:0-51000 GCA_964017125.1 Flabesymbios commensalis
ACATGACAAAGCATGCAAAATATAAATGTGACATCCCGATGATATTGTCAAGTGAAACGGCGCCCCAAAAAGATATAATTATGACATAGTACAATATGTATGTATTTGTGACAATATTCTGTACAGCCCGGGGATCGAACCCCGACATTGTGAGGCCTGAGTGCAATCAATGTCGCCGAAGCAACTCAATGGCGGGAGTGGCAGCCATATACATACACATATATACATACTCCCCTCACAAATCTCTGCTCGTCTCCGAGGATAAATCAACACACCACGCTTGCGGTGCCTCTCACATGACACAACATTATATCATCAATGTTCTGTACTGAGGTCAGGCATATTTATAGTGATTTAACGGTACGTATTTAAAATTCATTGAACGCCAATGTAACAGTGTTGAAATGCCCCAGCTGGAGGATCGAACCACATGAGACCCGGACATCGTGAAGTGTAACCAATCAGTCAAGTCAGACATACATACAATCGGCTATATATCCAGCATCGTAAAATCACGTAAATTCCAAAGTTTTTTTTGTAGAAACAATGACTTATTTTGTACTTCGAGTACAGAGACAAGTGTGCCAGGCTTAATTCAGAGCACATACTCGATATTCATTGTCTTTACGCCTTCTGAGGTTTAACCCACGCACAATCCACTCCTAGAAATAAGAGACAAAGAAGCGCATTGCGTAGTTGTGCGTTGATAGATGTATAAAACATACCAAATGCTCGTATTATGTATGGTTTAATAGTACTAGACATCAGTCGAAAAAAGAATATTATGGCACAATATTGTGGTCTGTGCTTTGCCATTCGCTGGGCGTGCGTCAGAATTTATTGAAGATTTTTGAAGATCGCTGTATGAACGATTTTCATTTATTATTGTGTGTGTCAACCCCTGGGTATATTTACGCATACACTCTCAAAAATGTGAGCGTTGCTTCATATGTCACAATATATACAATTTTATTGAACGTCTTAAAAAACGTTACAAACCCATCTATCCTCTTAAACAATTTCGCATTGTTATTTTCGGATTTTAATAACACAGTCAGGGTTGGGGCAAGTACAAAGACTCAGTACATGGGTACAAGTACAAGTACATTAAAAATGTTTAGGTACAAGTACAAGTACAAGTACAAGTACAGGGTTTTGCGAAGTGTACTTGGGTAGCAGGGGCGGATTTAGACCGGGTTGACAGGGTTCCAGACCCCAGTCAGCATTTTCAAATCGATCAGATTATAGGGTTTCAGAAATAAAAAACTTTATTTTTTAGGTTTTGAACCCTGTCAGGGTTATACAAACAAAATGACCGGGTTCCAAAACAAAAATGACATCTATATTTCGTTAATAATAATTAAGTAAACAAGTAATTTGAAGTGATTGATAAGCCCAATCGTTGGCGCTAGAAGGTGTGGAGGGGGATCGGCTGCAGGTCCTTAGCAAGTACCATTAGTTGTCACGCCTCATCGATGTGTAAACAATGGATCACGCCGACGGTGGCGCCTTGACCATTACATAACATCCACACCACCCCTCCAGTCCTACGACCTACATAATTATATAAAGTTGGCGATTTTCACATTTAAATTGGAAGTTTGATCTTATATCGCTTGTTTCCTTTTTTGTTCATTCACCTTTATCACTTTATTTATAATTGGGACTTAAATTAATATGGGCCTATATTATAATATAATGATACAAACGCCGCTAAACACCAGAGTTGACTAACACCAGCGTGTATATGATATATATGATACATATATGATACACATAGGCACATATTATGATACATATGTATGTATAATATGAGTAAATTGGAACCCTGTCAGATTTTTTTCTGGATCCGCCCCTGGGTAGGCCTACTACCCAAGTACATTGCAAATGTACAAAATACAAGGACAAATGTATAATATAACGCATAAAAATATACCGGTATATGCGTAAATGAAGAAACAAAGGTCACACTGAGTTAAATAACTTCTTTATTTATTGCATATTGAAGTATTGAATTATATTAATTGTGAATGTGAGACAAATAAATTGTTTTTAATTCATTGTATATTGGTGTATTGAATGACATATTTGACAAACTGTGTTACACAGTTTGTCAAAACAGTTCAAGTCAACAATGACAGTACTTCGTAGTGGAAAAGACACATAAGTAGTTTATAATATGAGTATAGGTTATACTATTGCTCTCCTTTTTATGGGTTATTTTCACGATGTAATTTGATTGCTAAAAAAATATTTCTGATAGTGACTCTACAATAAACGTATAATTTCTTATTGGTGAAATAAGTAAAACAATAAGGTCATTCTGCAATAGACGTATACCTCTATAATGTTCTTTATTGAGGTCCTAGTCAAGTCAAATTTCAAAAGTATTTAAATCTGCTGGATAATATTCTATATTTAGTGTCATTCACCTTCCAGTTAGCAAGAAATGTAATAAAAAAACATCCTTTATTCTATGATTCGGAGTTGAGAAATTTATTTCTGATGTCTTTGGACAAGACATTATCTGACAAATGCAATAGCTTATTAATAAAAATATAATTGTTTTATGTTCTACTCACGGCTCCTCTCCGATCCAGGTATTATCGCCGACTCTGTATTCGCCATATCCATCCACTTCACCGTTTGCAAAGCCTGATTTGCTCTCAGAAGATGATATCCATCGGAACCTCAACTAAGAATACATTGAAAGCTTAGATTACTCTAAATTGCTCGACTATGCTATATGAGATAATCGTCGGTATGAACTTAAAAAATAACATTAGTAAATAATATAAAAGCATAATAAATTAACATTAATAGGCCTATATCATACGTCAGTTAACCCTTTGAGTCACATCATTTTTTTGGCAAAATTGTATGCAAAATATAATGTTAGCATACATGTCCTCTTTGCAAAATAGGCGTGTACGGAAGCGTACAGCAGCGTATAATTTATGCCACATTTCATTTTTTTAGGAGCGACCATAAGAGATAATTATTGACGTCACAAGTGCGCGCTCTTTATACATCGTGTGTGACGTCATATAATGACAAGCCTATTGACTTGTGCTTCACTATTTAGGTATTGGGCGCGCTTTCAAGCGCGGTTGTGACTCAAAGGGTTAATAATAAACCTATCACTACGCTCATCCGGCGATCGATATGCGCTCCTCGACTTTAAAATTGTTGTGTCAATGCGCAGTGACATCGCAGAAAATATTGGACTGCTATACTAATTTGATCATCATTACATTTGAATGAGCTCAAACTGTGCTCTGTGTGCTCTCACAAAAAAAAAGGATATGTGAAACAATACGCAATAAGGTATCCGACTTGGTGACGCAGTGGAAGGTGTCAAGATAGAGTCGTCATCAAGTCGTTGGGCGATCTGACTCAGCTGGTAATAAAATCTTACATGTAGGCTATTATAGTCCGCGCAATACATGATCGCGTCGTGGACATCGCAGATATTTTTCGCTAGCATTTGCAAAATCATTGTGATGCCAAGAAGGATAATAATTGAATTTTTTTCAAAAATGTACTATATTTTAGTTTGACGCACAAGGGCGCCATTAATTGCAGGACACAAGTATCCAATAGCTGAAAGAATCGAGTGAATACTAGGAGTTTTCCTTCTACATAAAAATACTTTTATTTTAATGCATTATTAATTGGTAAGCAATTTTCAAGATTGTTGGTCAACAATTATTAAAATAAAAAAATTGCATCGGATATTTCTCTGTTGTCAGCTACATTAATACCAGACGGTGTGTAGGTTTACTTGAGCCATAGATGTGGGCTCATAGTAATAATGCGCAGTACAAACGTAGGAACAACGCCTTGAACGCAGAGCGAGCGTTATAGTCTTACTCGCAACGTAGTCAGAGCTGAATAAACGTACAACAGTCGCACAACTTTTACGACTAATATCAGCGACCTCAAATCACGTCTACGCGCTGCTGACACGTCCACAACACATTCATATAGTTCGCTTGGTCCAGCATTGCGACTATGAAGTCATTGACCCGAGCAACAAGCAGTCAAAATTAGGCCCTAGCTTACCCCTTACAGCACAGGAGTCGTCCGTAGAAGTCAGATTCTGATGTCTAAAGTCGATCCCCGCACTGTAAGAGTAAAAATATTGATAATAGTCGTACACCCATAACGTAGGTATTCAAATGAATTGGAAAGAGCTAACAAAGACATTTATAATGATTTCAAACTGAAAAAAATCCTTTGATCTCCATGGTTTATAGAAAAATAATTCATCGCTTTAACCCTTTAACCACTAGATTATTCAAATGGAATTTATTTGACAAAATGGATGAGGACTATTTTCAAATCTTGCTGATTATTGTCACATTCAATATGTTTGAAAGATGATAGGGAGCATGCTAATAAAATATGTAGAAAACGAATATAATCGGCATCTGCGGTCAAAGGGTCAGATCGATCCTCTCTCGTCCTTGACAGTTTCCACTGCTACGCCAACTCGTCCGAATGTACCTTATTGCGCTTTGCCTCACGCCTTTCTACATTTTGTATAGTCTTAGGTCGCAGTAAGATCGCCAACATGAGTGTTGGCTGGGTGTGACAGGTGTCTTATCGACGCCTTCTTACCTTAGCAGCAGCACCAAACCAAGGGTTCATAGTCAGACTGCTTACAAGCCAGTACTGTTCCGGGAGATCGTAGTTGTTTGTTCCGAACATGCACGTGTCCCACATAAATCGTCCCACCCACTTCTGACCAGCCTCCATTGCTCCAGCTACATGACGATTGACAAAATATAGAAAGTACAAATCTGATATATTTACAGTTCTTTCAAGGTATCAAAGGTAGTTTACAGAGAGAAAAAAATAATACAATATATAAATGAATCACAATATAGTGTGATGTTATTAGCTTAATGATGTGTGTTCTTGTAATAACCACTGTGATCCCTTGGTTACCAAACAAACATTTCAAAGCATCACCTTTAACCTTTTAACCGCCGGTTAATTAAGTAACACCTTAAGTATGGACCTCAATTTTGTCAAATCTGAATACATTTCACTCACTTGAAGTTTTGGATCGCGTCAGCGAGACACAACTTCAAGTGGGTGAAAATTCAAATTGAATAATTTGGCGGTTAAAGGGTTAAAACATTTGATTATTTGCCATACAAAGACCACAGGAATCACACCATTATCTTAAAATAACTTTTGCTGATAATTGGGATATGACTGCCTTTTTGAAATGATCTTATCCATGGTAGCTAAGTTATATTACTGTTAATGAACTTACCGCATGTGTTTTCCAGTTCGTCTGCCCCGTTCATACATTCTGGTGTGCCATCACACACAAGTAACAAGCTGACACATTGCAGGGAGTTTCCACACTTGAACATGCCCTTTCCGCAGCCATTCCCTAAAAGTTCATCATAAGAGGCAATAAATTAATAATTTGTGTTCAAACGGCCACAGAGGCCTATCTTATAGACACTTGGAAAACGTTAAGCTTAAGGTCTCATGTTGTCTGCGGTGGGCAGCGATTTCTTCTGTCCTGGTAGGGCCTACGTAAGGTCCAGCAAGATCAGGGGCATACTTTGTTCTAGTGAGGATATTATATTTTCGGCTCGTAGCAGTTTCCAGTCTACATTTTGATCTTTGAAACTGAGAACTTAAATTGACTAACACGTTTTATATAAACCTGCATGCAGAAAAATATTGAGCAAATAATATTTGTGTAAAATACAATGCACATAAAAATAAATGAATATGGTAGTGGAAAAATGTCTAAAAAAATATTAGCTGATTTTATTTACAAATGGCTGGTTGTGAAGATTACAGTAAGTAATTTGATTGTATATTGAACATGTAATGTATATTTCACCCATCACTCTGTCCATTGTCTGAGACATCACGGCGGCAGAATTATCTGCCTTTTTTGAAATAGATAACGATGTGTCCAGTTGATTGGTCATCTGTGTCACTTGTGATGTCAGTAACCTCAGCTGGTCATCCGCAGCGTCAATCTGCTGATACAGAGCTTGACCACTGGTCAGTGAAGCCAGGGCCAATAACAGAAACACACAGGAGAGTGGCATGGTGCGTCCACTCAGAAATCTTCAACAATGTGAGAGCTCCGTGTAATTCTGTTTTCATGTAGATGTCAGAATATCCGATGAGTAACTTTGGACCGCTTATATTCCTGATATTTGATACATACATGTGCCACTTGTAGGCCTAGAGGCAGAACTATGACAATATACAATTCCATGGTGGTATGCCACTGGCCGTCAAATATTCAAATAATGAACTTGAATTTAAACAGGTGGTTTTGAAGGTAATAGTAACACGAATGAAGAGAAAAAGCATCACGGGGCTAACATTTCTACATTTGTAGTAATATTATATTTCACCGCTAGATGGAATACTAGAATTGATAATTATGTTGGTCAACAGTGGTCAATAATGATTTCATAAGTGTGTACACTTATAACTTGAACTTCATTTACTGCTGTATACTATATCAATGCGTTAAATATCATCCGAATACCACGCAGTGAATTACATAAAAATACACTGTCCCGAAAAAAATATGAGATAAATTATTGTATTCCTTAATAATTATAAACCCATTTTGTCCAAAGAAAATGTATTGATTTTGGTTTATATTTTGTGGTGGAAATACAAAATGTTGAAAATTAAGACGATGTAAATGTGTTTTACATCTGAGTAATGTTGGGTTGACGCAATCATGTTGTTCCATGTTCAATTACCAAAAAAATACATATACACATAAAGAATGTGGCATAGGAATTCACACAAACATTAACTGTTTAATCAAATTAATATATTACATATTTTTAATAGAACCCCCGGCCTTCTCAGCGTTATTAGGCGGGGACCTGGTGCAGTGGTTACAGCTACTTGCTTGGAAAGTCGGAGATCGTGGGTTTGAACCTCACTCTGGCCTCCAAGTTTCAAAGAAACAAAACGTTTCTCCCCCCGCTCACTCGTAAAGATTCAATATTTCGTGGAACCTCCGTGACCGAGAGGTAGCGTGCTCGGCCTAAAAACAACCAGGGCTCGAAATTCGAATCCTGCGTATGGAAGGCAGTGTCATCTCATTCATCTCAGCATCCTCAGGAATATCTCTTGACCCAGTTTAGCCTATATGTGCACAAATCTAGCCCAGAACCCAATTTATTTCCTTTCATTTTTAAGCGTTATTGCTTGAAAATTTTGACAGATTTATCTGAAATGCGAATAGCCTAATATATGAGCTCAAACAAAAGGCTGACAATACATTTGTTTGGAAATAGGCTAGCAGGAGCAGAAATAGGCATTTCTTGGAAAATACGAGCACTGACAAAGCCTTGCCAAAATTTCATTTTCTCACCTTTTCCTTTGCCTTTATAATTAAAGTGACCACAGCACGTAAAACAACAGCATAAATGAGATTTACACAATTGCTTGAAAAGAGGTATTAAAAGGGTTGCAAGAGTACAGTGCAATAAATATGGTAGTATCACGCGTATTGGTCAATTAATCTGTGTTTTCAATTATTCAAGATGACTTCCTAGATGACCGCCGTCGTATAGTCATTTAGACTACTCCTAGACAACGCTAAGTAGCATTTAACCTTTCTAGTCCAAGATACGTTTTAACCCTTGTCCTGCTATGCCCGGATATATACGGGATTAAGGATGTTTTAGATCAATAAAAATACCACTTAATTTTGATAAAATAGTTTTTGATAAATGCTTTGTTGATCCAATAATTTAATTTTAGACATTTAGTCTATTTTTCATAAATAGTAATATTTTTCGTCATTTGAAGCTGGAAATTGCGTGAGCAATTCCAGCTTCAAGTGACGAAAAATACAATTGAAGCAATTCAGCAGGACAAGGGTTAACGTCACCTCTATAATTACAATTAATTTCCATTTATAATGGTGTACAATAAATATGTTAATAACAATCTCAGATATTACCAATTTACACAATTTCCGAAATATGAATAACTAAGCCTATACGGCGGTTGCCATTTTGGACGCTATTCGAATAACTAAACTCAACGATGCCAGTTTGGTACCATTCAAGTCCTGATTTTACACACCTTCTCCTACCAAAGTCAACAAAAAACTCGTTTGGGGGTATTTTATCAAGGTTAAATAAAAAAAACCATAGGGCCTACTTGGCAGCTGGACTATAACAGATGAAAACTCTTTCACAATGTATTGAGATGTATAGTAGTATTTATTTTCGTTGGCACCATTACCACTTGCTTTACAAGTCATAATGGTGCTGCTCCATTGCAAATGTCGTGGTGTGGGTGAAATTTGTTTGCACTTTTATATTGCAAAAAACAAACATTTAAAGTGATAGTTAATGTTGCACTATGACGTGAAATCCTTCCTAATTTTCGTAATAATAGCCAGAGACCAACTATAATCAATAACACTCGAAGCCCTGCATGCTGCTGAGACACCTTTGGTGCTGCTGAGACCCCCACATTTTGGTGCTGCTGAGAGCTTTGGAAAAACTGTTGAGAGCTTTGGAAAAACTGGTGCTGTTGAGACCCCCAGATTCTGGTGCTGTTGAGAACCCCAGTCCCAGATTCCGGTGCTGCTGAGACCCCCAGATTCTAGTGCTGTTGAGACCCCCCAGATTCTGGTGCTGCTGAGACCCCCAGATTCTGGTGCTGTTGAGACCCCCAGATTCTGGTGCTGCTGAGAACCCCCAGATTCTGGTGCTGCTGAGACCCCCAGATTCTGGTGCTGCTAGAGACCCCCAGATTCTGGTGCTACTGAGAATCCCAGATTCTGGTGCTGCTGAGAATCCCAGATTCTGGTGCTGTTGAGAATCCCAGTCCCAGCTGCTGAGAACCGCAGATTCTAGTGCTGCTGAGACCCCTAGATTCTGGTGCTGCTGAGAATCCCAGATTCTGGTGCTGCTGAGAGCCCCAGATTCTGGTGCTGCTGAGACCCCAGATTCTGGTGCTGCTGAGAGCCCCAGATTCTGGTGCTGCTGAAAATCCCAGTCCCAGCTTCTGGTGCTGCTGAGACCCCCAGATTCTGGTGTGCTGAGAACCCCAGATTCTGGTGCTGCTGAGACCCCCAGATTCTGGTGCTGCTGAGACCCCCAGATTCTGGTGCTGCTGAGACCCCCAGATTCTGGTGCTGCTGAGACCCCCAGTCCCAGATTCTGGTGCTGTTGAGAACCCCAGATTCTGGTGCTGCTGTGACCCCCAGATTCTGGTGCTGCTGAGACCCCCAGATTCTGGTGCTGCTGAGAATCCCAGTCCCAGATTCTGGTGCTGCTGAGAGCCCCAGTCCCATATTCTGGTGCTGCTGAGAACCCCAGTCCCAGATTCTGGTGCTGCTGAGAACTCCAGTCCCATATTCTGGTGCTGCTGAGATCCCCAGATTCTGGTGCTGCTGAAACCCCCAGATTCTAGTGCTGCTGAGACCCCCAGATTCTGGTGCTGCTGAGAACCCCAGATTCTGGTGCTGCTGAGAACCCCAGTCCCAGATTCTGGTGCTGCTGAGACCCCCAGATGCTGGTGCTGCTAAGAACCCCAGTCCCAGATTCTGGTGCTGCAGAGACCCCCAGATTCTGGTGCTGCTAAGAACCCCAGTCCCAGATTCAGGTGCTGCTGAGAACCCCAGATTCTGGTGCTGCTGAGAACCCCAGTCCCAGATTCTGGTGCTGCTGAGAACCCAATCCCAGATTCTGGTGCTGCTGAGAACCCCAGTCCCAGATTCTGGTGCTGCTGAGACCCCCAGATTCTGGTGCTGCTGAGACTAGCAGATTCTGGTGCTGCTGAGAATCCCAGTCCCAGCTTCTGGTGCTGCTGAGACCCCCAGATTCTGGTGCTGCTGAGACCCCCAGATTATGGTGCTGCTGAGAACCCCAGATTCTGGTGCTGCTGAGAACCCCAGACCCAGACTCTGGTGCTGTTGAGACCCCAGATTCTGGTGCTCTCAGGAGCACCAGAATCTGGGGTCTCAGCAGCACCATAATCTGGCGGTCTCAACAGCACCAGTTTTTTCAAAGGGGTTTCAGCAGTACCAGAATGTGGGGGTCTCAGCAGCACCAAAAGGGTCTCAGCAGCATGCAGGGCTTCGAACCTTCCTCTCTATAATCGATGACTTGTTTTTATTGATTTACATTTTGTCACTTACAGACGCCTTTAAATAGCAATGTGCGTTTGAAACACTATGGTGTTTCAGTCAACGTAAAATGACTTACAATTTTGCGTCTTAAGGGTGGACCAGATGGTGTGTTTGGGGGATATCTGAATTAGTCCTAAAACAATTGGTCGTGTCATCGCAGGAAATACTTTTCTTCAGATATAGGAAGAATGTTGTATCATGTGGTGCCTCCCTTAAACCCTGTTATGCCTGAAAGCATCATTTTGCATCTCTGAAGAATGACTTAAATTTCTACACCTAGGGGTTTTAAAACAAAAACTGCATGGAAATGCTTTATTAATAACAAGTTCTTTTCATTTTTCACCATCTTCAAGCCATCATTATCCAATACAAGTCGAAAAATGCGACAGCAATTCGCAGCTTGTAGTGGATGAAGATGACGATGGTAAATTCAGGCTTGAAAGGGTTGACACTATCCTGCCATATAAACCATACCTAATATGAACCTTCATTTTTGCGCAACGGACATTGTAATACCTGATCAGATATTGAAATTAGACAAAACATGCACATGTTGTGTTATACATATTCTGCTCATGTAATACATCAATGTCGAAGACGGTCGGAGACGTTGCGCCGACATTGTATAAATGTTATACAAATGTTTTTGTGTTTGTTGGGTATGCCCTCTGTGTATATATTCTATAAAACGCAGTGACGTCGCTCGATAAAAACAAGGTTATATAACACCCCTCCCCCATACTTTATTCTGTGAAACACAGTGACGTCACTCGGTGAAAACAAGGTTATATAATACCCCTCCCCCATACTTCATTGTATAAGCCAGCTCGGTTAAAACAAAGGAGGTCAAGGTCATTGAGTTCCACAGAATTACTGGCTACAACGATAAACATGATAAACACTGATAAAATGTGTAGACCCCACAGCGTGCAACCACAGCAAGCCGTACATAGCCCAAGGTGTATAAAATGTGTAGACCCCACAGCGTGCAACCACAGCAAGCCGTACATAGTCCAAGGTCTTATTAAATTTAGACACTCTTACAATTAACACTGGGTGAGAGCAATCTATTGAAAAAGGATGGATACATATTGGTATTAACCCTTTAGACCCTCACGATGCATTAAAGCATCATCTTGCATCTCTGAAAAAATACTTAATTTCCTACAACTAGTGGTTTTAGAGCGACAATTTTCGTGGATTTGTCTTAAAAATAACACTATCTTTTTCTCATTTGTCACCCACTGTAAGTCATCTTCATCCAATACAAGTCGAGAATTGCGACAGCAATTCGCGGCTTGTAGTGGATGTAGATGACAATGATAAACTCAGGCTTGAAAGGGTTAAAGGGGTGTATATATCACTTTAATAAGAGCCACATACGACATTCATATACAAGATTGAACATTAAAAATATTTCGTGGGAAATTGATAGCATTTCACCCACTTGAATTTTGAACTCATTGTTGGTAATGTCCTTTACTATGGCGGTTCACCGTTCTGTTACAACACGAGACCAAGTCATACACTCATTTTTTGAGTGACTATCATACTTAATATAGACATAATGACAAATTGATTTCTCACCTGGTCACTGAAACTGTTTGTCACCAATACCAAGAAAAACAATTTTCTAGCTTTTTTCCTTAAACTGTAATTGAGATGTAACTAAACCTTTTTCTCAAAAATAATATTTCTAAAGCTTGTATTATCTTGATAATATCACAGGGGGATTCTAAACTAGATCGACGAGTGGATACTATCATGACTATGCACATGTTACCTGCTTGTGATTGTTCTCCATAGACATGGCCCTGGTTTTACCAACCTGGACTTCAGTCAATCTCAAGTCAGTCTTGTGCCAAAAATAGAAAAAAACTATTATTTATACTTTAGTTACAGAATGGATTATTCATTTAATAAAATACACACCAACAGACTTTATTAATGCCACGCTTAAAAAACATTTGAAGAAAGATCTCTAACCTATGATAGTCCCTCACTTAAAGAAAACTATGGTAGTTGGCTCCCTTAGTGCATATAGAGAACATAGTGTTATTTGCCGGACACAATAATAAACAAACTTTCAGATATTGTTCACAAGGGTTTTAACTTTGAATTTGTCCGAAGCGACACTGATTTTTTTAAGTTTTGACCGAATCTAATCAGTTTTCAAGATGCCCGCCAAATCGTTATAAATGCATGATAAGCGAACAGTTTTTACACAAGAATAGGGAAAGGGATTAGCTAATACTATATAAAACTTAGTTTGAAGTGATAATAGGGGCTTAATACATAATTAATACATAATTTATAAAGCCACTACCACCACCACATTACATAGCCATACCCTATGTATATTGACCGTGTTCAGTTACTGTGGTACTTGCTTCTGAATGTCCATATCATAATGAAGCCATTAAACGTATAGTGATGGGTTATATGGACGCCTTTATGCACAACTGGACCAACTCCAAATAGTTCGTTTTAAGATAAATGCAGTTGAAGTTTATGGTGTACTGTAAGTTCAAGAAAACGAATGAGGAAACTATTGGGTTAAACTTACACAACACATTCACATTCCCTATTCATGAATAATATCTACATCTTTAGATACCTCGGGTTTCGAGCCTCGCTGTCTAAAACAATCTGTGGTCCAGTTGTTTTCATAAATAAGAATGACCATTTTGCTTTATGCACAACTGGACCAACCCACATTTATTGTAAATTAAACAAATACAAATATATGTAGAAAATTTACAAAATTAGACTCATTACAGTCTATCTACATCTTCTATATATCTATTATAATAAAATAGATGTATACCTTTTTATAGTTTTCTTTAAACCACGGCGACTGCGAGGATGATTGGAAAAATAAAGGTGTGGGTTGGTCCAGTTGTGCATAAAGCAATTTTAACATTTTGATTTATGCACACGTGTACCAAGCCATATTTATTGTCAATGTAACAAAAATGTAGTAAAATACATCAATAAGAATATTACAGGTTCTTTATATCTTATGTAGATCTAGCTGTGACATGTCTTTAATAAAATACGTGTAACGTTTACAGCTTATAGACAGGGATATATCCTAACCAATCTAATAAACATGTCTGTCAAACTTTTCTCAACGGTTTCTATTGTGTTTTTTCCCGTATATTTCAAATCTGCCAGATACCATTTGAGATTTTGCATATTTAATTAGCTAATTTGCATATTTCCAAAATGGCCGCCAAAAGAAAGTAATCGGCTATGAATACAATCACGGCAATCATAGAAATGTGTTTTTTTGGCCCTAAGTTCGGGTTTTGAGATCCCATAATGCCATTTTGACGACAATGTTATTTTTGGGGTCATTGGAAGGTCATAGGTCACGTGACCATTGAAATACAATATCCCACCTTTACGTTTTAGCAAAAAGTGCACAAATGGGATAAAATGATGATTAGAATGCCTGATATTATATATTTAATTTCAGAGAGTTACATCTCATACACAAGACTATATTTATTAATATAAGATGGCCGCCATAATTCAAAATGGCCGCCAGCCGAACCTAAAATCAAGATATCTGAGCTTCTAGATATCATATTTAGGCGATCTTAGTGTCGAGATTGGGGTGTTGTGGATCAAGGAATACAATGTCAGACATCATTATACTTTCAAATGATTTTTGATGTCTTTTTGATCCCTATAGTTTGATAATTGGCAAAATTGTGTTATATCATAGTTATATTTGAATAACTTCCTCCCAGAATGAGGTTATCATCCGCACACTGTTCTGGATTCACATGCTAACATGATTTAAAGTAAAACCATAAACATCACATGTATATGACAGCGATAATAGAGATAAATAGACATATTATTTACATTATAATACGGCACTGTTATTTTGTAGCGTATGTAGAACTACTACCCAGAACTACTACCCAAGGGATAAACATCATATTTTCTGGAAAACTGACACGGCGTGTTGTAAAAGTTTGGGCACCTGAGATGATATCTACATATATTTAGGATCACAACCTCGGTGCACAACCTTGCAAATCGACTAAATGAATTGGAAATTGGCAGGAAGCCAATAATGGCGGCCATTACCGAAAAACCTGAATTTGTCAATATCTCGGTAAATATTTAAGATAATTTGCTTTTAAAGTTGTCTAGACCAGTATTTTCAGGGTCAAGGATCAATATAAAACCAGTCCTGAAGTGATGTTATGTCTTGTAAATATGTATACCAGTAGGCCTATATAAACACAACTCTGCTTTTATGTTTTGGAAATAATTTTTCACACTGTATATTTATAATCACTTTTGATAAGAAAACATCGTGAGCGTACGATGTCATAACAATGATAATGTTTATTGATCAAAAACTTGATAATAGAATAAGTATTAGCCCTTGCAGTGATATAGCATTTGGTATTATAATCACTTCATAACATAGTCAGTCTGAGGGGTACTGGGATGATTGCTAATAGTAGTACTTTTCGCACCCACCTGGGGAGGGCCATTTGGGATCTGTCCCGTCTCTTGCATGTTGGGGAAGCTGCAGCCTACACGTGGCTGGCTATAATATTGTGGTGGATTGCCAGCGGGGTAGCCTGTTTCCTCCACTCAATAGTGGTATCAATGCAGCTCCCGCATCAGTACAGGCACTGATGTTGGCCATGCTACAGCAATACAGGCAATAGTGTTTGACATTAGGTCTCTCATGTGGAATGAATGGAGTTACCCTCAACTATTGTGACTCTTGAGGACTATCCGACTAGAAGATAGCGGAGCTGTGTTAAAGGCCTCCGTGTTTCAGCATTAAATTGCATATCAAAACCTAAGTCTTTGATCGTCTGGGCATGTCTGAGGGTAAATCCCCTAGACATGCCCAGAACATCGGGCAGTAACCCACCATGCCCTATCACCCCACGCTCACGTCATCAAGGTATCAAGGTGTTGTACGCAGCTACCTTTGCTTAGATATCTCTGACAGTCTTCTACATAGCAGGGGATTTTTCTTCTCTTACTCTTAGTTTTTGTTGCAACCCTTCTTGCAGCCACTTGTCATTGTGTGTGTCATATATGGTGGCCTTGGTGGGTTTGTAGATTTACCTAGGATCAGTTTATCATTTTATACAACCCGTCCATAGTCCTCAGGCTTGCAGGTAAGCTTGGCTATGTAAGCTGACTTGTCAAGTGCTGTTGCCAATGCTGCCCGCTTTAGATGATGTTCTAAAGCAAGGGGGGTGGCAGTAATTTCAGCAGTGATTTGTTATTATAAAACTTGATGAATCGGAGTTTATATAGCTATATCACAGCCTTCGAAGTTGGATTATGTGTTCACAGCTACCTTTCATGGTCATACACATCTACCGTTATTTCAATGTGAGCACCATGGCATCATCAGCTATCATGCTAGTTCCGTTTTCTGCGAACAATGATGGAGGCATATTGCTACATTCATGATCACCAATAAAGTTATTAATTTTAATGTCTCCACCACTTACTTTTTGTGTGTTATTTGCCGAAGAGTAGAAATGGCATTACTCTTGTCAGACGAATCAATTTCGCTTTTAATACTATTTTGGTTTCTGGTTCTGAGTCTAGTCATTCACGGGTGACAAGAGCTTCCTATAATTATGATCTTGAAAGTAATGGCAGCTTTGGACACCATTTCTTTCACATCAAGACCAGAAGCTCTGCTGAACATAACAAAATAGCTAACAGGGAGCGATCCAAGTGGTTTTCAAGAGTTTTTCCAACATGACTCGCTTTCTTGCTTTTCTATGTCAGACATGGTACCAAGAGGAGCAAAGTGATCCTTCCATTTGTTCAACTAAATTTCACTTAAGTGGTGGATAAAACAGAGTGTACTAATTACAGTCACATACATTGCATTGTATATTTGGTGATTGGTCGTTCATCTCAAGACAGCTATCCATTCACGAGTTTTGCCGCTGCAATGGGTCATGCAAACTTTAGGGCACTGTCATTTATTCACATTATTAGCGGCCGAGATACCATCGGCTATTCATTCTCTACTGGCATGTTAAAGTTGGCTGAATGATATAACTACACTGGTAGACTTTGCTGATGATGGTGCTCCCATTGAAATCACGATATATGTGTGTGACCAGTCACAGCAGCTTTTTGTGAACACATATTTCAACAAGAGAAGGCTGTGATATAGATACGCTCAGAGACAAAACGTTCCTAAATAATATTATTAAGTCAACACTGCTGAAGTTGTTGCCACCCAATAAAAATGCTTTCCAGCAGCATATAAAGCATGCAGCCAAGCCATCCTCAAGCCTTCGGACTATGGATGGGTTGTAGAAAATGGCAAGCTGATTCCTGTTCAGTCTACATGTACAAACCCACCGTCGCCACCACATATGATTCACAAAATTTCATCCCTGCATGAAGGATTGCAACAAGAACTGCTAGTGTGAGAAAAGGAAAATCCCTGCTAATTGTGATGTGACTGTCGGTGATCCCCAAGCAAATGCAGCTTTGCACAACACAACACATAATCCTTATAATTAAATAGCATAACTGCATCATATACTTTTTAGGCACACTCACTTTCAATAATCTTATAATCGATATATAATGTAGTTGTGTGCATGTTGCTTCCTGCCACTAGTTCCTTCGACAGTATTATTTTCAGCGCTCTTAATTTTTGTTTCATGTAACATTCGGCTAATTATGTTTTGAAGTGATTATTGTAACAAGTGATGTAACACAACAAGGATTAATACTTATGTTAGATTATAATCAATAAACTTACCATTGTTATCACATCAAATGTTTTCTTATCAAACGAGATTAATAATATCTAGCGCAAAACATTAATTTCACACTATCAAATGCATTGCTTTGTGTACTATCTTGTTAAGAAGACATAAAATCACTTCAGGGTTGACTCCATATTGATCATTGACCCTAAAAAGATAGGTTTAGACAACTTTAAAAGCAAATTATCCTAAATATTGACCGCGATATTGACAACTTAAGGTTTCTCGGTAATGGCCGCCATTATTGGCCTCCTGTCAATTTCCAGTAGTCGATTTGCAAGGTTGTGCACCTGGGTTGTGAACCTAAATATATGTAGATATCATTTCGGGTGCCCAACCGTTTACAACACGCCGTGTCAGACTGTCAGTTTTCCAGAAAATATGATGTTAACCACCTGGGTATTAGTTTTACATACTCTACAACATAACAGTTCCGTATTATAATATAAATGATGTTTATTTACCTATTTTGTCGCTGTCATACACATGTAATTATTATGGTTTAACTTTATATCATGTTAGTATGTGAATTTAGAACAGTGTGCGGATGATAAACTCATTCTGTGAGGAAGTCATTCAAATATAACTATGGTGGCGTAGATGGATCACGCAGTTTTGCCAAAATATCAAACTATAGAGATCAAAAACACTTCAAAAACCTCTAAAAAATCATTTGACAGTATAATGATGTTTGGCATTGTATTCCTTGATCCAAAAACCTTAATCAAGCCACTAAGATCGCTTAGATATGATATCCAGAAACTAAGATATCTTGATTTTCGATAATATCAGCATCTTTGAGCGAGCCTGAAATACAGAAGTAAATTATGTCAGAAAACAATTTAATTACATATTTACAACTGTTAAAGCTGCTCCTTGGGATGAGACATTTTCAATTCTGTCGATTTAATTGCTATATAGCCTACTGACCTTAACTAAAAATACAAAAAAGTCAAAAAACAATTTTAAAGCACCGAAAAAGAGTGAAATAACTATAATTCCACGTCGTATATCGCCATGTAAACAAAACAAGTCAGCAATATACAGCACTTTACACAACATATTCCCACGTCTTGGACGGTAAGATCAAAGCAATCGCCGCTAATTGGTGTCTTATAGAGAAGACATGGGGGGATACACTTGCAGCACGGACTGTCTGTCCAATGCTACAGACGTCAGATTCTGTCGACTAAAGTCGATCCCCGCGAAAGCATGGTTTTAGCCTATTTCGGGTGTGCTTAATTCGAAAAAAATCAAAATGACCGCCGTTTTTTACGTAAAGTGAACATATTTGACAAAGGGTTAATAATCATAGCTGCTGTATTTATTTCAAGTGTTGTTGAATACATGATGAAAGTCATTTCCAATTTATTTTAGCCTGGCGAATAAACAATAATGTGTGAATAAAACATACAACACTATATGTTCCCGGTGTTATGAATAATTCACTGTCCGTCTCTTCAAGAACAGGAAATGTTGGTGCATCTTTTCCAAGTGATGTGCGACATCAATGGTTTAAACAAAACATCAAAGAGTGTCCATCAGCTCAGATAGCACAGGAAAAGGACGTGGAATTCATTCTTCACAGGGAACACGATAATCACAAGCAACCTTGGGCAAGTTACAATAAAAAAAATAGTGCCGCCAAGTCTGAAGCGACAAAAGTTGGGTACATGCAAATACTTCAAGTTCCAGCACATGAGAAGGATACATTCAACACCGTTGTGAAAAGATTATCAGCTGTAGCCCAATCACTTGGTCAGAATTATGTTGTAAATAACACTTACTTGGTAGCAATTATGTATTATGTAATGAATAGTTGTAAAAAATCATAATGTTGAAATGCGTGCATGTAGTTGTAGGAGCACATTGTTGCTTAACTCATTACAGTCTGGTCGTTTTGACATTGGACGTCTGTGTGATCTTGAGACATATTCTGGTACTCCAAATAGAAATTTAGAATCATGGAATATATATTTCCCATACACCACAAGAGCACACAATATATAACCAGAATACACTTTATTTAATTGGACAATGTGATGTTGCCATGGTAACCGACAGCCATTTTGAATCTGATTAATAGGTAGTCAAATTTCGGAAATTTTGTTTAAAAATTGTATTTTTGAGATCCACGGAGATTCAAGAGTACAACATTATATCAATTCACAAAAAAATATATTAAAATACATCACATACGGTTAGAAGAAGCATTCAATAGGTCTAACATTTTATCAGAAGGCCCGAGCAGACTGTTTACTGGGCTAGCTGGCCAAAAAAATAAACAATTGATCATTACAAATATATTTTAATGTTTCTGGTGGAGTCACACCTCTTATTTTTGTAATATATTTATTATTACTATAATTTTTAAAAACATCGGTTGATTTATTATTAGTAGTAGCCTCTTTTTTGTAAACTATATGTCATCGCTTACGTTAACTGAATGACGGGCAACCCTAGCCCTGTAGATAGGTTTAATATCACTATACTGTCAAGGTCCAAGTTGGCTGTGGTGCGAGCTGACCCGGATCCCACGTAAGTCTCAGGCCAAAGTGTCAGACTGTAAGTGTCACTTTCGGGAATAGAATTGTGGTTTGTGTCAGACTGTAGTATAAAAATCTAAGCTGAGACTAGCTACTAATAGTAGTAGGCCTAGGCCTACTAGTCTACTACTAGGCCTAGCCTTACGGGATTTAATTACCAATGCTTACGGAGTAATTTATAATAAGGTCTCACGCAATTATTTAGACTACTTTAAATGTAAGCGAGATCGGAAATATCATGTGATCACGATGTTTCAGAGCAATGGACATTTATCGCAAGGCCCGGGCAGCCCGTTTACAGGGCTAACTTTTTGTGTAAACTCTGCCACAGTCTGGCCCAGAATGCACTGCGCATCACATCAAGGGGAGACCCAGAGATAGGCGATACAGTATGTCGCGGCTGAGGCCGCGACAATTAGAACGGATGCAACGTCAAGCTTCAAAATTCATTCTCAATGATTATGTTTCAGCCTATCACGAAAGATGCACAGCATTATTTATCTTGCCTTTGTGCTTCCATCGAGAAATTATCGACTTGTGTTTTTTATACAGCTAACTTCATGGTAAACTATCTTGTGATTAAACTATCTAGTAATTTTGAGTTAGCTTACCCGCATAATGGCCTCAGATCTGCTCAACAGGGTGTTCTATTCAAATTACCTCTGTTCAAGACTGTTCAGTTCCAATGTACTTATTTTTATCGCACTGCTCGCCTATGGAACACTTTACCTTCTGTTATCCGAGATGCTAGTAGCTTGCAGATTTTTAAGAAGAACCTGAATGAATTATATCTCACCATAGTAAACTTATTTGATGTGAATAATCGATGTACCTGGAGCTTGGCTTGTGCTTGTGGAAATTGTCAAATATAGCGGAATATTCTGTGTCTTAAACTATCTGTGCAATTTGATTCGGCTGTGAGACGGCTACTGCCTGACTCGAATTCAGGCCGGATTCTCTGATACTGTTCGGAGCTGACCGACATCACTACATGATCACGCTTGTCATGATCTGACTTAGAGTATTACCACATGGCATGGATGGCTGTTCCCTTCAACATTATTATTTGTTTTTTTCCAGTTTTATTTTTAGGTTTAGTGATTTTTCAGTCGCCTTTGTTTCCAGACGAGGTGGGTCCTTACGCTGAATTTCAAAGATCTCAAATCAACTGACTTACTCCTTGAGTTTGGGATTGTTTTCCCTCCAGTCTAATATTGCATATGTGGTACTACTCGGCATATTTCGGCTGTGCGACGGCTGTATGAGCTGACGTCAGTAGATGCATTCTAGGTTTATAGTATTACTTTTATTTAGGGATGTATGTCGGCCTATGTTAAAATTAAGAGTGCCATAAGTTTTTACTATTTTTCCTTTACACATACCCTAGTTGTATGTCCTTTTATATAATAAAAAACTAAAGGATTTAGAAGTTTTAATTAGGTTTCTACGCTTTCCAGAGTGTCCTTTTTTTCCAAACGGTGTAGAGCACTTTTTAAATAGCATGTACACAAAAGCATTGCTATTTTAAACACTGGATATGACGCTGCCTTACATGATAAGTATGGCAACACCTATAGCCAGTGAAGAGTTGGTTTTATATTATACTGTCATATTATTTTATTATATAATTTTAATTCACTAATATGGTTGACAGGCATTGTAGAGGTCGTCTCGATTTGTTCCCGTCAACCAAAGTTAACAACATGGGCAAAAAAATACCCAATTAATAATAATGATAATGTACTATTTTTGCATGTTTTTAACTGGAAGTCAAATAAACATAAACAACGTTAACCCAACATTGGGTCTACGTCTTGTATTTGCTGCGTAATGTAGCAAATTTTAGGAGCTGGCTTAGCTTAATCGAGTTAACTCTTTAAGTGCTTTATTACTACTTAACATTTTCCTTTCATTTGAAGTTGGCATTGCTCACGCAATTGCCAACTTCAACTGAAAGGAAAATACCTCCTCACTTAAAAATTAAACCTGCTAAATTTCACAATGGGGGCTTTACTCAAGATTTACACATGCATATTTGTTCAATTTCTGTCAAATTTTAGTTGTGGAAAAACAGTATGAATGCGCTTGAAAGCGTCGCCCGCACTCAAAGGGTTAATACTGATAATGATTATCTGTATGTCAAGTACAGTTCGCCTTAAATGAGGATAATAATTTTCCTTAAACCTTCAACCGCCAAATCATTCCAATTGGAATTTACACAAACTTGAAGTTGTGTCTCGCTGACGTGATCCACAACTTCTAGTGAGTGAAAATATTCAGATTTGACAAAATGGAAGTCAACTATGTTCATATCTTTGCTTATTGGTGTCACGTTTTATTTTTGACATGTTTAAAAGCTAATCTGTAATGTGACAATAAAAAAATGTGAAAAACCCCGAATATAATCGGGACCGGCGAATAACGACTTAAAATAGTAGTTTTACATGAAATTGACGTGTATCAACATAATTATAGAAATTATGATAGCAATGTAGCTTTTAAACATGGCTGTATTTATTAGTCATCCGAACCTACCAATAATATGTCTGCAATGTCACCTTTAAATGAAAGAAAAATATCAAGGACTAAATTATGCTGCTCGTAAAGTTGAAGAATTTCGCTCCTCTGAAAGTATTTTTTAATCTTCTGAGGCTACTTTTTATGCATTATATTCACATTGTAAGCGCCAACGAAAACATGATCTACAGCATTCTGTAGATGACAAAATTATCGACATCATTTTGTAAACGATCAATCAGTGTTCTGTAAAGACAGAACTGATTCTACAATCAGTTATTACGCAAATAAAGCGATGCAGCAGCAGATGATCTACAACATTATGTAAATAAAAGACTCATCTCCAATATGTCTATATTTCAAGAGCAAATTTTCATTTTCTCCAAGGTGTTGTTGTGTAAATGAAGAACTAATCGCCAGAATTATAAAACAGTTGTCATATTATATTTCTGTACATACCATTTTTCTACAGGGCAATATTTATTGTTTTTTTTAATTCTATTCTTGGCATGAACTGCAATGAAATATTATTCTTCATTTGTAGAAAATACAAATATTTAAGTGATATATCATATAATCAAGATAATAATGTTGCAACATTTATTGTTCAGTTAATGCAATCTCTAAGACCAATGATAATATAATAACACTTGCGAACCTTGTGTTAATTCAATGCTGGGCCATCATCTGTGACGATGGGCCAGCATTGAATCAGCACATGGTCAAAGTTTATTGTTGGTTGGATTATTTCCCTGACATTTGTATGTTGACAGAGATTACCATCTGCGTTAAATGACGTTAAATGTGAACATAGCTGCCGGTACTCACCAGATGGCTCTAGCTGTGTCTGCGCTGCTGGCTTCCAGGTGTCAGGACCAGACGATAGCAGCTGTACAGCTCAATCACCAGGGGCGCTGCTGGTCGTCTCCTCCAGAACAAATACTTTATTTTTTGACTTGAAGAAATTGAAAAACAAGCATTCATCCAATGACGGTCAAATCTGGTCGACAGAACAATGGAACGACTTACAAATAACGGATATTGACTTTGACGCTTGGACTGGTCTCCTGTTTATGAGTTCCTATATCACGCAGTCACTCTATATAGTGTATGTATAATGTAGGATTTTAATAGCTACATGCCGGTTTTATAAGCCTCATAAATCTGTTTGTCTCAAGTAGGCCCCTAATAACAATTTTTTGAATTTATATCATCTGCAATATAGCTTAGATGTGTCATTTGTGTTTGAAAGGTTAATGGACAGTTCTCTTGGATTAAAAATGTGATAATTGGCACATCATAAGTGAAAAGGACAACTAACACCTACATATAGCTCTTAATTCTAAATTCTAGACTGTAATTTTATATTATGATATAAGACATACGTCATGGTAACATTTATTATTTCGTCCCCTTGGATATGAAATAGTGTATGTGCCACTTTGTTAAGTGGCAGATGCACCCTTTCATATCCAAGGGGACGATTTATTTTCACAGGCGTAACTACCAGAGCTTAGACAATATAACATGGGACAGATTTGAGGTGTCTGACATTAAGATTGGTGGACATATCTGTTACGAATGGATCAACGAGAATCTGTACTGGGATAATTATGGACATAACATAAATACCACGATCAAATACGTCAACTTCAGAGACAAACGGGAAGTTAGTTTAAAAGAGACTTTTGCATATTCCCGTAATTATGTCTCATGTTGTGTGGATCCAAAGCCTACACGAAGGTATGTAGTATTCCAGCAAACACGATACATTGAAACAATTTTTGTTTCAATGTATCGTGTTTGCTGGAATGACACTTCATTTCACACATCTGTTAATTCACGGAACAGGGTACATATAAATAAGTCACGTGAAACCCCATAGCAAGGTGGCAATTACTAAGCATGGGAAAATGAAGATAAATAATTAATAATTTAAGAAATGTTCATTATTTCTTTTTATTTTTCAACCGATTTTATGGCAAAATTGTGTTTTCGCTCGACCAAAAATTTGCAAATGCGAGCAAAGTATCCAACCAGCTAGTTGTGCGTATAAAAGAGTATAAGAGAGTTTGCAAACGTTATGTATTAGGATATAGTAAGATTTTAAAATTATTTTGCTGAATGTTTTTCTTAGTATATAGTTTTTCCATAGTATATACACATCGTAGCTAATCTCACTGGGTTATGTGTCGTTTGTGGTAAATTAAGGATCCAGGCTAACAAGTCAAAAATAAATATTCTGCAATATAAACAATCCTCAAAGCTCTTGGCGTGATAACTAGTTCATAAACATAACACCAGACCTTAATAAACAAGTGGTGGCCATTCTGAATGTCAAGGTGGCGGATCTTAGTGAACTTGCTTTTTTGAATAAAAATATTTGTATCAATATCTACAATGTACCTAGTTATTCCAAAAATGAAGACTCAATAATGTATAACTGTTGAAAATTAATAAAAAATGATTTCTAGTAGGTCTAAATCTACATGTGGATTTTCATGTTTTTATTTTCTGTAAGAAATGTATTTTCAACTTCAGGATAAAATTCTACAATAAAAATCTTCGAACCTTTTGGCCTCAAAAAACCTTATGAGCTCTTTGACTAACTGTATTCTGATCACTCTTAGCAACCGACAAAAGGTTTTTGAACAATGTCTACATGAAAATGTGGCACACCATTTAAGTGCAACAAGTCAGAGCATGTGTCGTTTTTAATCTATTGTATTAGCTGATTAAATCGCTGTTATTGGGAACGAAATGTGTGTTAAGATATCAGGATTTGCAAATACTTTGTTATAAATTAAACGAATATGATCAATTTGCACACACTTGAAGTTTGAGTCGCAGTAACGAGATACCCCCTACATTTTTAAATGGGTGAACTTTTAGATTAAGTAACTTAGCACTTTAAGGGTTATGTTCAAATAGTAAGTCACATAATTATAGGATGGACATGGCATGCAATATATCGATATGCTGGAACCAAAATGTCATACCTTCTGATCAAAGTGACATTACCTTTTCATTCCATCGGGATGATGTATTAATCTACCTGTTCAAGAATTTATAATGACTTTTTATTATTGTACAGGGTTATGTTCTGGGCTTTAACCCTTTGACCGCCGGTGTCGCATATATTCGGGTTTTTATTTTTTATTAGCACATTGAGTACCACCTTTTAAACATGTTAAAGATAAAATGTGACATCAATCAGCAATATTTGAAAACAGTTGACCTCCATTTTGTCAAATCTGAACAATTTTCACTCACTTGAAGTTGTGGATCGCGTCAGCGAGACACATCTTTAAGTGGGTGAAAATTCAGATTGAATCATTTGGCGGTTAAAGGGCGAAATGCAAAGATTGGAAAGCCAAAACTCAACAATTCAGCGTCTGAGACAATCTTTACAACCGACCAGATAATGATAATATGGTCTAATACCAACATAATGTTGCATACCCACTTCTTATGCGCTTCAATTGCTTGTAGCCTTGTAGGCTTACCAATAATACTACAACCCCCTAGACTGTTTAGATGGGAGCCCTACGAAACAAACCAGAGCCTTGTCTACAATTGAAATATGATTTTTGCTCATAGCCATTTTATAGAAATCAGATACATTGATTTATTAAAAAAAAAAATATGAAGGGAAAGTAATGAATAGATCTATCTAATTTTCCAAAGTACGTATAGGCCTAGAGGTTGAAATACTCGAATATCGCTGACTTATCTGGCTTTAATGGTATTTGTTTTAATATTCTTTCTATATTTGCCTCTTGCGCTCGATCGTCGCCTTCAAGCTGCTTCTCTGTCTAAATAGTGCCTGGATTATTTTTGTTGTTTTATCATGGTCATGATTTTCAATGATAATTACGCTGGTCGTGTTTGTTATTGTCTTATCTAGATATCATCGATGATCTGCTCATAGTGGCATTCTGCATCGAACAAAGTGGAGTTTACAGCATTAACCGTGTTGACCAGAGCGGTGTGAATGTAGAGCATATCATCATGTCACCACCCGGTGCTGAATGCATTACTAATCTAGCGGTGTTTGAAGTAGGTCCATCCAAGGAGGTTATATACCCCCTTGGTCCATCAAAACTATCTCTTTATCTTGTAATAGAAAATACGAATGATACAATTATAAGGATAATGTGTAATTTACTAGCTACTGATTTATCAGGAATGATCACTTGCATTCTTTATATGCCTACTATTAAACAGAATAATACGCACTTCTCTTTTTTTGAAATTAGATCACTTGGATTCATAATATGCCTATTATAAAACATATACAATTATACATTCTTGTTATTAATAAACCGAAAATACTGTACCTGTAAGAAATTATTCAGTTACTCAATGAAAAATACTTAATGTTACACTAACATAATAAATACTCTTTTCTAACTGTTTTTAGAATGAGATCTACTGGTATAGGGTACAGCTACACACGTCGCTGGAGTATGAAATGGCTGTGTTGGAATCCACGAGTAGGACAGGTCTTGATCATACTGTGACCACTCACTTCAAGACCACTAGCTCTCCTACTATAATGCCCAGACTGCCCTTTGCCATTGTACATCATGCCCTGCAACCTCTGGGGAAGACCATATGTCTTTCTAAATACAACGGCTATTGTTCCCACTTGTGTGCTCCTGTTGACCTGGATCTGACTGATCCTGACGCGGCAGACGCGTTAAGTGGTGCAGGTGGTGTACCTGTTGTGTGTGAGTGTCCAGCAGGGATGCAGCTCCTTAACGATACACGTACATGTGGGACATCCAATACAAGTAAGTCTACCAACAATGTATGCTGATCTGATGCTTGTCTAATGTTGGGTCGACGTCACAGACGGTGGCCCAACATTAGGCAAACATCGAATCAACGTTCCTTGTTCGAATTACACAACCATTACATTCATGGCTGGTTCTTATCCCAATCAGCGCCTATGATGAATGTATAGACCTACATCATTTGATCTAATTATTTGCGTCCCACCTATGGGGGACTTTATAAAATAATTTTTCAAAACGATTACTTCATCAGTACGACAGGGAAATACAGAGAACATCCCGCGTACGATCATGTACACGTTGGAGTCGTTATACGAAAACTATGATGGTATCCGTTCAGATTTCACGGAAATACCAGCAACGATATTTTCCCCTTAATTTGTGTTATTTGTGAGGCCGCATAGCAATTGATGTCAGTGTCAAAGGAAAGTGAATCTCACCAGAGGGAATCGTGTTCCTCAACAATTTAAAAACTGTCAAATTATAACAATCCATCCTTACTTAAAAACAACTGTGTGGCGGGCTCTCATTAGCTAATTCTTTCATGCATGTTATCATTGATATTGTCTGACACGTCTGCAGAAATTTATCTCAGTGATATATTATTTAAAGCTGTCATTGTTTTCTTTGAAAATGTATATAGCATTACATTTTACTAATGCTTTGGGTTGGTATACATGTGTGCGTATTAATTTCTGTACGTTGATGTCCTGGCATGTTACAGATACGTAGTTAACACAAAATTAATCGATTTCAAAATGTATACCATATGTATATATACATACAGATCCCGAACTGTTTAAGTGCATGTTGTGAAATATAATGTTAAAATGTATATTAAAATAATGATACCACATCTACAATTTTATGTGGGGTATTGTGTTCGCCTCTATGTTCTTTCTCCTAGGATAGATTGCTTTAAAATCCACGAGGATTCAACTCCTCTTTAATGTAGGCCTAAGTTAAAACAGATACACTTCTAAACTTTCAAAATAATAATAAGGTGCGTTAAATATGTCGTTGTTTCTCAGCAGCTCTCGTTTTACGAATTGAAAGTTGCTTTCGTATTAGGACAAACCGATACGTCAAGTACAAATTTTCAATGTGGTAAATTGCAGGAATACTGATAGATAGACATTGGATCTCCAAAACTACAGTAAGACACGCCTTCAAGTTGACAAAAGTATAGACCCACTCACACTTAAATATAATTTATATGAAGAATTACTTCACTTAGTCCGACATAAAAAAAAAATTGTATTCATATAAAATACATAATATTGTATCAAGTTATTTCTTTGTTCCATAGATGACAGCGTGTAAATCCCAACCAGTAATTCAAATTACACCCCTGTGTTTTAATATACATGCACGCACACGACACACTATTCAAATAACAACGGTTCTACTATCTATTATTGCCCATTAATTGTAATATCTAAACAATATTTGCAACATTTGCACAGGATAGCTACAAGAGTCATCAAACGAGTTTAGTTTTAACCAAACTGAAAGCTGCAGAAAACATGGTCCAATTATGTGATCGTGATTTGTGTAAATATGCCTTTTAAGTCTAATTTACTCCTTGTTATATTTCAGTTCAAGTGATCTTCGACATAAATATGGATCACGGTACGGATATCATTGATATCAACAAAGCAGATTTAGAGATAGAAGGAACAATAGGGGAAGGTGATTCAAACGTTTCAATATTTTCCATTTACAACACAGAATAATAAAATATGGTATCCAATACCTTACTCTCAACTGTTTTACCATATAATACATTCATTAATTAAAACAAAATTATCTTTTAATTGCGTAAACAATCCCAGTTCTCCTTGCGAGTGGGAAACACGATTAAGATTTGAACATCCAGATTTACCGATGATTGTTCTCAAATCAAATAAATATTAATAATTTGCACCCACTTAAAGTTGTGAGTCGCGATATCGAGAGAAAAAGTGGATGAACATATAATTAGCATAACAATAGCGGGAAGACCGTATACAGGTATTGGCTTACTGCCTTATTGTGTTTGCTGGTATATAAGGTAACATATACACCCTTTTACCCTTTTAGCCCCGTTGCGACAATATGCCAGGATCGCCATAATAAATAACTGTTGAATGACTCATTGACCCTGTTAGCAGACACTGTTAGCAGACACTGCTAGCAGACACTGTTAGCAGACACTGTTAGCATACACTGTTAGCAGACACTGTTAGCATACACTGTTAGCAGACACTGTTAGCAGACACTGCTAGCAGGCACTGCTACATACACTGCTAGCAGACACTGTTAGCAGACACTGCTAGCAGACACTTCTAGCAGGCTAAGCAAGGGAAATAGAATACCCAGTAAAACAAAACATTTGTATAACATTTGTACAAAGTAGAAGCCATGTATTTCTGTAACACTTGTTAACATAATGTACATGTACTTTCTACTCTATTGTCATTAAATATTGTCCGTTTGTTGAGAATAATTGAAGAAAGTGGAACCTTCACAAAAGTCGCTGTGAAAACACCAAAACGTGAGTTATCGTAAATGAGGATACGTGTCACATAATTTGCATTACTTTTTGGTTCATTATGTTTTATCATTAAATGGCATCTCAGTTTAAAAAGTGCTCGGTCAGTTTTAAGTAGGCGTATTTTTGTTATTTTAATTCATCACATACTTAAATGTTCAATTTTTACTTGTAGCTAGGCAGATTAGCTGAAACCATCACTGAAATTGTGCAAATTCGGGGGAAAGTGACAAATTTGGCACATAGTTAGTTTTTGGGACGTGGAAACATATCATCGGTGGACCCAAGTGGATGCACCGATCTGGCGGCTATTTTATACAAATCTAAAATGGCCGCCATACGGCTACGCGAAAAATCAAACTTTCGCACCATTTGGATTATAATAATGTGTGATACCACTTTTAACATATAGATACAAAATACAAGTCTCACTTTTTGTACTCATTGCTAGTGATTACGTGGTACAGAAGGAACAATGGTAAATAGATGGTCGTTAACATAGATTAGTTGTGCTATGGTAGACGTGTGGTTTTGTGGTTTACTTTGGATACTCAATGGTAGAATCAGGTAGACTAGGTGCTCGTGTCCAGCTTGCTTGAACCCTAACCAACACAGTCATCTTGGATACAACAATCAGGTTACAAAGCACACAAGTAAAGGGATGCGTCATCAGCAGGGATGTATGTGGGAATATAACTGCAACATGACCAAGAGGTTATCCGCCATTGATCTGTCAATGAGCTATGAATGTTAAACGCAGATCTCCACAGAGGTAGCAATGAGGTTTTTTGAACAATGTTTCCGTAATGCTATAGTTCTACCTAGCATGCGCAAATCTGTCTTTACAACTGCTGATGTTGACAGCAATAATGAAATTGTGACGTCAACTTTTGGGCTATAAAATATTATCTAAACTGTAATGCTTTCATTTACTAACCACCTCAGGTCAGACAATGAAGAATTGAAGCGTGAACTAAAATAGAATCAAATAGATCCTGAATCTCAGTCTGAACGAAAGAAAATATGCCTTCTGGTTTCGAATACCATTGCACCACCCATATAATAACAAAATCGTCGCCTCGGAGCTAAAGGATCCTTTCTGCCACTCTGACGAGTGTCAGATAGGATCCTTTAGCTCCGAGGCGACGAAATGTTGATATTTATCTTACATAATCAGAAAGATCCTGAATCTCAGTTTAAACGAAAAAAATAGCCCTTCCGGTTTCGAGTACCATTGCACCTCCCATAATTACAAAATGTCGAAACACATTACGGACAACGCTTTCTGAGTCAACCTATGTTACAGATGCACTTGTGAAGTATAGGGGCAGCCGGATGGCGGCCATTATGGATTCGCTCAAAATGGCCGCAATGTTGGTGGGTCCACTTAGGTCCACCCTGGATGCTATTCTATGTACTAAACCCTAACACCCTGCAAAATTTAGCACTTTTCCCGGATTTGCACTATTGTTATGCTATTATTCTGCCTGTTATTAGCCAAATAAGTCAAAATTTTGTCGGAACGTCTATGTTTATTTTAAACATACGTACTAGGCTGCACATCTTCATTGCTACATTGTATGTGTTTGTTTTAAAGAGAACCTGATCAAAGGTGTAAACATGGAAGCATTTCTGCACGAGGCGACCATAATGCGAGATCTGGATCATATTAACGTGATGCAGCTTAAGTCAGTAAGGATCGACCAGGATGGACTGCCATGCTTTATCTTCCCGTACATGGCGGGTTCTGACCTCCACAGCTATGTCACCACACATGGACATGTGAGAATGGCACGCTGCCCAGAAAACACGAGGAGTTCAACCAATGTCGTTTTAATGTTGCGCCGCCGTCTACGACGAAGGATCAGCATTATAGCAACATTAACTCGTGTTTTCTTGTTTTGTTAACTCTTTAAGCCCTCACGATAAATTAAAGCATAATATATCCAAGAAAATAGTCCTAATCGCTCTACAACTAAAGGGTTTTGGAAGGAATATTTCAACGGAACAGTTTTACCAATACATCACAATTTTCTTACTTTTTTCACCCACTTCATGACCATAAATATAAGGTTAAAAATACATAGAAATATATATCAATAGAACAGTCATGCCAAATCATTTATTTGTATTTAAATACATTTTTTCTCCTGTTATGTTTTCAGAAATTATCAGTGTTACAGTTGCTGGGATTTTGTCACCAGGTGGCGTGTGGAATGCGTTATCTCTCAGTTGACAAGAATATCATTCACCGAGATTTAGCAGCGAGAAACTGCCTGTTAGTTCCAACATAATTATTTCTACTCAGTGGGGGGGGGGGAAGGGGGTAGCAACAGCAGCATAAATAACTGGTATTAATATGTAGCACACATAATTATATGGTCAGTGATCTCATCACCCTGTTAATTTGACGCCATTGTGACCAACGGCTCAAAGCAATGTAATCCAGCATACCAACCCCATTATTCTCGCATCTTAATACGATTCATCTGATTAATCAAATAATTGTCTGTTGTTTGTACCCTTGATGAGACAAATGTTGGTACGTTGGAGCAATAATTCATTTTTTGCTGAAAGCAATTAACATGATTATTGAACGAAGCCTTTTTCTCGCGGAATCTAGTCTAATTTTAAAGAATTATTTGTTATTATATACGGACACACTTAGCCTATATCATGCCATTGTCGAAACACATCACGGACAACACTTAACATGCTGTTATTCATATCGCAAAACATAAGCTGAATATCCATGTCTCGATATCGGGCTGATGTCCTAGACGTTGTTCAAACAGAGAGCTGAGAAAAAGTAATATCTTACCAATAATTTATACAATGAAAAATTCACTAATAAGTTATCATTTGTCACCCATTATTATTCAGCCTACTTTATAGCCACCAGAATTATGAGCTTTAAGTCTATTAGCTACAATGTCTTCACATATTTTTTTAGAAATTGTTTTTCTCTAATGACATTGAATACCGGGTAGATAAATATCCTATTTTCTATACAGAATGGATGATAATATGGTTGTGAAGATCTCAGATTTTGGTGAATCTCGTCACTTCTATGACACATTGTCTGGATATCAACCTAAATCACGTGACTATGCCCTACCTTACCGCTGGATGGCGCTAGAGATACTGGATGGAGGACCCTTCACGCCCTATGCCGACACAGTATGTACAATAAAAATTAACGCTTCAAGTGTTATAAATTAATCTTTAGGCTTTTTATTTTGTCCTTAATCAAAAAGATGTGACAGTCTGGTTAATAAAGACCTGAGATAGGAAAAGTTTCGGACAAAACCTTTCTTGTTGCATCTTGGTACATGATGACATTGTGGTTATAGAAAAAAGTTTCCCAAATTCTATGGTGGGCTAAGGTCACAAAAAGTTCAAATCCAAAATGGCCGCCGTCAGCTGTTTCTTAGCTGTACTAGAAAGATGTGCAATACCACTTTCCCCTGACTTTTCAAGGGGAATTAGATTCTGAAAATAATTTTGACGTCAAAGTCAAAAGTGAAGATCATTTGTGACACAATATAGGAAAAAAGGAAAAGATGTATTACACTTGATACTAGGGCTGAGAGAGTGAATATTCTCATTTTGATTATGACATAGGCCGGTCATATTGAATTTGACCTCGCTGTGACCTTCATATTTGACCTTTATCACAAAAATAACAAGAAAACTGAACTCGTCTTATTACAAAATTATGTGGAAAAGAGGCTTGCTAAAAATGTAAATTTTCATTTTGATTATGACATATCCTAGGTTAATGGCAGCCATCTTGGATTTGGCCTTGTTGTGACCTTAGCCCACCATAGAATTTAGTAAACTTTGTTTTTCCAGTTTAAGAAGGTCATATAGAAGCTTTAGAGAGGAAAAATATTTTGTCCGAAACTTTCCCTATCTACAAGGCTACGAGAGCGTTATTGACCGGACTATATATTACCATATGTTTTGATTAAAACCGTGTATATTTAAGAATTTTTTAACCACTTGAAGTTGTAGATCGGGGTAGTGATGTGTGAGAGAATTTCAATTCTACAATTTAACGCTTCAAGGCTTTAACCGTTTAACCGCCGGTGTCGTCAATATTCGTTTTTTTACATTTTGTATTAGCACACTACATATCAGCTTTTAAACATGTTAAAGAAGGCGTCAGCAAGACACAACTTCAAGTGAATTAAAATTCCAATTGAATAATTTAGCGGTTAAAGGGTTAAAAGGAAAAATTAAGTTAGTCTTAAGCCCGCTGTATATTTTTTTCCAACAGCCTCACCCATTTGATAGGAAACATGTTTCCTTATAAAATTTAATCAATAACAATATTTTCAATAGCTAAAAAAGTACGAGGCCGTGCACTAATTATTTAACAGGGCATAGTGCATGTAGATATGTAGGAGATGTGTTTTTTTTCACATAAATAATTAATATATTTATTTTCATATATCTGTGGCTGGCGTATGTCTTATATAATAGATAAACACATTTTTTGAGGGAGATTTATTATTTAAACTGTATTGAAAACAAAACGCTATTTTTTTCTTATTTTGCGGGGGTAATCACGGTAGCGTGATATGAAATGTATGGTATCAGAAATATCTGATACATTTCTGATGATATGTAATATTAAAAATACCAGAAACTATTCGACTTTTAAACATACTGTACATCTCAATTTCTATCTACATACGTACATCCCTAATTGGCAAAATGTCACATAATCTTACGAATTATACCCAGTACCCACGAACCGGTTTGCTCAAATATAGGTATCTGTTGACAGTGGTCGTTTGGTGTAATGACATGGAAAGTGTTCAACCAGGGGGATGTGTCGTATGCTGATGTAAAACATCTGACAGTTGTTGAACTGTATTTTAATTGCGTTTTGCTTTGAACTAATGTTGTTTTATTGTTGGGACGCTGTCCCAACAATAAAACAACATTAGTTCAACGTGTTCATCATTAGTTCAATGTGTTTTCTGCATAAGGTGTTCACTGTGTACGCTAAACCTGTTCTGGAATAATAAAGCCACACATACTATTTATTTATCTCTGTAGTGGGAATATCTGTTTAGATGATTTTATTTGTATTTGTAGAGAGGCCAACTTATGATGGCTGTGATGTGGAAAACCACACCTAACATGTTTAAGATGATTATGTCTAGAGAGGCCAGTTCATGATGCCTGTAATCAGAGAAAACCACACCTAACATGTTGAAGATCATTATGTATATACATGCCAGTTCATGATGACTGGGATCAGAGAAAACCACACCTGACATGTTTAAGACCATTATGTCTAGAGAGGCCAGCTCATGATGCCTGTGATCTGAGGAAACCCCACCTAACATGTTTAACATGATTATGTCTAGAGAGGCCAGTTCATGATGCCTGTAATCAGAGAAAACCTCACCTAACATGTTAAAGATCATTATGTCTATAGAGGCCAGTTCATGATATCTGTGATTAGAGGAAACCACACCTAACAAGTCGAAGATCATCATGTCTAGAGAGGCCAGTTCATGATGCCTGTAATCAGAGAAAACCACACCTAACATGTTTAAGATCATTATGTCTAGAGAGGCGAGTTCATGATGCCTGTGATCAGAGGAAACCACACCTAACAGGTTTAATATCATTATGTCTAGATATGTCAGTTCATGATGCATGTGATCTGAGGAAATCACACCTAACATGTTGAAGATCATTATGTCTAGAGAGGCCAGTTCATGATGCCTGTGATCAGAGAAAATCACACCTAACATGTTAAAGATCATTATATTTAGAGAGGCCAGTTCATGATGCCTGTGATCAGAGAAAACCACATCTAGCAGGTTTAAGATCATTATCTCTAGAGAGGCGAGTTCATGATGCTTGTGATTTGAGGAAACCCACCTAACAGGTTTAAGATTATTATGTCTAGAAAGGCCAGTTCACAATGCCTGTGATCTGAGAAAACCCCACCTAACATGCTTAAGATCATTATGTTTTGAGAGACCAGTTCATGTTGCCTGTGATCTGAGAAAACCCCACCTAACATGCTTAAGATCATTATGTTTTGAGAGACCAGTTCATGTTGCCTGTGATCTGAGAAAACCCCACCTAACATGTTTGAGATCATCATGTCTAGAGAGGCCAGTTCATGATGCCTGTAATGAGAGAAAACCACACCTAACATGTTGAAGATCATTATGTCTAGAGAGGCCAGCTTATGATGCCTGTAATCAGAGAAAACCACACCTAACATGTTTAAGATCATTATGTCTAGAGAGACCAGTTCATGATGCATGTAATGAGAGAAAACCACACCTAACAAGTTGAAGATCATTATGTCTAGAGAGGCCAGTTCATGATGCCTGTAATCAGAGAAAACCACACCTAACATGTTTAAGATCATTATGTCTAGAGAGACAAGTTCATGATGCATGTAATGAGAGAAAACCACACCTAGTAGCTATTATTTATTGCTGGAATGCTGGCACGGCACGATAAGGGAACGTCCTTTTTTTGACGAGATCCCAGAGAGATTGAAGATCGTTATGTCCAGAGAGGCCAACTTATGATGGCTGTGATGTGGGAAACCACACCTAACATGTTTAAGATGATTATGTCTAGAGAGGCCAGTTCATGATGCCTGTAATCAGAGAAAACCACGCCTAACATGTTGAAGATCATTATGTCTATAGAAGCCAGTTCATGGTGCCTGTGATCTAACAAAACCACATCTAACATGTTTAAGATCATTATGTCTAGAAAAGCCAGTTCATGATGCCTGTAATGAGAGAAAACCCCACCTAACATGTTGAAGATCATTATGTCTAGAGAGGCCAGTTCATGATGCCTGTGATCTGAGGAAACCACACCTAACATGTTGAAGATCATTATGTCTAGATATGTCAGTTCATGATGCCTGTGATCAGAGAAAACCTCAACTTACATGTTGAAGATCGTTATGTCAAGAGAGGCCAGTTCATGATGCCTGTGATCAGAGAAAACCCCACCTAACAGGTTGAGGAGCAATATGTCTAGAGAGGCCAGTTCATGATGCCTGTGATCTAACAAAAACACATCTAACATATTTAAGATCATTATGTCTGGAGAGACCAGTTCATGATGCCTGTAATCAGAGAAAACTTCACCTAACATATTTAAGATCATTATGTCTAGAGAGGCCAGTTCATGATGCCTGTAATCATAGAAAACCTCACCTAACATATTTAATATCATTATGTATTTAATAGGAGCCAGCTCATTTTGTCTGTGATTCAGAAGAAAACAGTGACAGCTGTGAATGAAATATCAATAACAGATTAAGTATCTAAGAGAGACCTGCTCATTGTGCCTATGCTTCGGACATCACCCAGTAATGTTGTTTCAATTAAAGGGGTTATTTAGCCGACATATTTTCAGTTTTGAATTGACTGTATTTTGACTATCTCTTGAACACATATAAACATTATGCATCCGGGGGATGTCTATAATTATGACGTAGTAAAGACTACAGATCACAATTCCAATTTGGAAACAACTATATCTTTTCTATTATATTTTCAATAACTATGAAAAATAAATCAGTCGGGTGAAAACCTAAACAAGCTGGACTCTAGGAGAGAAATATTCTGATAATTAATGCATAATTTTTGTGCAAAATTATATCTGAATATTTTTCGGATGATTGTTTTGATAATTGCATTTTTTTCCAGTTGTGTTAAAGCAACCCCTCGCTTGAAGTAAACATAATATAGCTGTTATTTTCACTCAGTAATTTATGATGAGTTTATGTCACATAATAATAACAATATATAGCTGTGTCTTGTGGAACATAACCTCAAGTGGTCTCCACCTCAGATACATATTCATTTATCTCATTGGCCATATGTTAATTGTTTATATTTTGTGCCAACATCTTCGATACATTAGTCTACCACAAAATCTCGTGTTCGGCTTGGGAGGGTGCTGTTGGTAAATTATCAATTAGAAAAACGTTGAGAAGCGAGCTTGAATAATTTGAATAATCTCGCCGTGATCGCTAAAATCAACGAGATTATCCCCATTCTATTCGACACCTACGTAATAATAACAGCTGCCGTGGGCGCGGTACGTTGGATCGGACGAAACCCAATCTGAGCTTTGATGGAATCAGCGCATGGGAATGTAGGGATTTGATCTGTAATCTGACACCACACTGAGATGCCGCTGATACGCACAGCTTCAAAAGACAGCCATTGCTAGAATATTAATATATTACGAATATAAAGGATTATATTGGACGTAACCCACATAACGCCTAGGATCGTCTCATTTTCATTCGCTTTGAGCGAATGAAAATAAACCGATTTCTAAAAATAGGCTAATATCTATATAAAATTATATATTATGATATGTCAAATAGAAGCTCAGAACTTATCCTGGGAAACGTAGGACTATATAGTCGCCTCGGAGCTAAAGGATCCTATCTGACACTCGTCAGAGTGGCAGATAGGATCCTTTAGCTCCGAGGCGACGATATAGTCACTGTACTAGTTATTATTTTGTTCAATGTTTGCCATGTGGTGCAGACATGTTTAAATGTTTTAATGCGAACAGCTAAATTGGACATAAAAAATCTAGCATTTGTTGAATGCTGTACGGCGTAGTGGGGTGTCGAAATATCCATATGTCTTTGTACGGTATGTTGTACGACATAATAATGATAGACAGGCTATTTGAATTTGCATTGCCAATCGTCAAGATTAGAAGTCAAAGTACATGCATATTTAGAGAGCTTGTTTTCACTTACAGAATGAAAAAAATGTGTTAATCCATGCTAATTAATATAATTTGCTTTATTCGTAGTTATATCGATGATATGTTTTGAGTAAAAACAAATTATTAATTTTTAATTTTTATTTTAACAATTTATCGAGCACAGGAAGCAGATGTGCGTAAGCATAAAATCAGACGATCAAATAGATCAATTCATCACTGCAGCTTTGCCAATCAGGCTCGATTCAGCTGTCTTACTTATATTTTTTGCAGAGTTTAGTTCTTTTGTGCATTATATTGTATATTTGAATAATTGTACGCCTGCATCATACAGGTTCTGATAATTGTGTGGGACCGGCGTACCTGCACGTGTTCATGTACAATAGCCGCCGTCCATACACGTGCTGGTTAAAGATCCTATACAAACTTAGTCTATCGTACACCTAGATTACTAAGCTTTCATAATGTTCTAAATACCTAGAAATAAAACTCAAATAATACAGTAATCACAGTCAAAAAGATATATGATCGAGGTTAATACATAAATCATTGTCTATTTTTAGTGATTTAATTTGAATCGAGCTGGTTTCGTGGTTTTATTCTTGCGCATTCGGCAGATGGCGCGGCGGTCACTGTCGTTCCATGGTCGGCTTTCTCTTTGAAGCGTCTCGTAAAATGCACAGCTGCGACACACTCCTCTGCCCGCGAATTCTAACAGCTTAAATTTTCATTCAAATTCCCAGGTTTCCGTTTTAATTCTTTCTCTGTATCTATCACAGCTGAGATCAGGTCACCTGGTATCGTTTACATCTGCAGATTGGCGAGACGGCGGGGTCAATGCTGGGCAGATGTGACCCCAAGGCCTGCCAGGAGCCAATCATCAGTGAATGTTCAAATAATCTTAATTAAAATGGTCATCATGGCTAGAATTTAATGTATTTAAAACAGCGATGGGTATATTTTAAATCAAACAAAAACTTCACTGCAAGAGCAGGCTACATTATGCTCATTTAACATGTTTAAATGAACAAATAGCTTTATTTTAAAAACACATTTCACATTATCTGATTATGTATACATAAGTAGTCATATAAAATCAGTAATAAAATATAAATTAATTTCAAATCACAATTGACTATCTAATTGTTAATGTTTATATAAAAAAAATCGTTTAACAGTCTTAAACAGTGAGTAATGTGATTTACATATACATTCATATTATTTTTATGTGATAATTAACGTTTGCATTATGTATATTAGTTGAGTGGGGTTTAATTGCTACTTAAATATGAACTATTTTAAACACACAAAAATATCATTCGATTTGTTAGTTTTAATACTTTTTTAATACTTATATATATAGTCACATGTAGTTTCCATTACATATTTTGTAATATATTTTAAACACAGATTCGTTATTGTTTAGATGTTAACTTAATCATAATTAACCGTACAATGACTTTGACCGTGCGATTTTTTAAAGATTATTACGAACTGTTTTTTTGTAAATGGAATTATGTGGACTTTAGCCCCCGTGAATAAGAGCAAATCTAGAATATAAAAAATAATGGAAATGTTTCAACCTTATTATTTAATACTCATCAGGTCTATTTAATTTTATTTGGTATTCAATTGATCAGACTGATAATCATGCTTCATCATGAAACGGGGATGTCATTTAGAAAATATTATCAATATTTAATTCACTTCAAAAAATGTCTCATTATTATTTTAATTACATAATTATGATTACCCCCATGCGTCAGGTTTGAAATAACCTGTTTAATGAGAGGAATATAATGATGTTAATTCAAGCCAGCAGATGCCAAATGTCGATCCATTGTTGCACTAATGTTGGACCACCGTTTGCGACCACGGTCTGCGACGTTGGTCCAACATTAAATCAACACAGGGCCAGCGTTTGCTGCTTATTGGTCGAGTAGCGTTTTGATCTCTATACACAAGGATACTGTGTTGTAGTAGCCTTGCTATACCATATAAACTATATCGTCGCCTCGGAGCTAAAGGATCCTATCTGCCACTCTAACGAGTGTCAGATAGGATCCTTTAGCTCCGTGGCGACGATATGTTGTCTGATGTTATCTTGAGCACACCACTACCCATCTGCTCATCTGCTTAATACACAAGTATTAGTTTGATTTAAATTGTGTGTATTTTTGCACCTAAATAACCACGTTGGGGCCAAATGCTTAGCTTTCTCTCACAATACTCTGCTATTTTGAGTATTTCAATTAACCGGTAATCTTCATTTTCAATTGCGAAAACAGATACACAGCTGTAATAATTTTACCTTGTGTTTTTTATTATTTAAATACAGCACGTTTTTATCTATGCTTTGAATGATTAATACCATAAATGCATAGTACAGTCTTATAATGAAGATCTTAGTATTTCTGTGTTCTCGCTTGAATTCTAATATAATTTTATTATCATTAATAATTACAATAAACAGCAATGTGACTGCAGTGGACAGTTAAGAAAATTTACCGATATTTCATTATAGCCGATTCCTTGATCCTACCGAGGAACCTATCTCTTCAGTGTCTTAATGTCGGTAATGCAAAGTGCACGCTAGCATTGTTTACTAAATCCAATGGAAATGAAGTTAACTGATCGGTTGAGCTTACATTTACCACGACAACCAGAGCGTGAGTAAATATCTCATTTCTTGGTTCAACGCTCACATAGTATTTATGAAAATGATTTGTACTTTTTCTGTGTACCAGCATTTTGCCATCATTTAAAGGTGAAAATGCTAACGCTTTTAAATGCTAACGTAGTTGTCAGTTTGAAACAAAAAAAAACACTTTCTGTTTAAAAAATAGCAAACGGTACAATAATTATATTTTAATGCTAAATTAATGTGCCCTATACCCAAGGAGGTTAAACTTCCTTGATATACCGAAATACACTGAAAAAGCCGATGCACCATGCAATGTCTCTTGGTTGTCTCAGCATTTACGAAAAGTTGATTTTCCTTGATTATACCCACATTGCTTCAATGCATTGACCGCAAATGAGTTAAGTTGATATTGAAAGTGGTGATCAGAGGGAATTAACACGAGATGTTGAGCCGGTGCCGGCTTAATGTTAGGCCAGCGTCACAGACGCTGGCCCAACATTGAGCCAACACCGAGTAGATACAGGGAATTTTCTGTTTGGAGCTGACAAAACACGGTACTTATCAGATAATTAACTGTATACCGGGGACGACTGCCGACAAATACATTATGTAACTAACAAATTAGCGCCCGCGTTTGATGTCAGCGGCGCTTATGTAGTGGTCAATGTATCTTATTACGGTCAGTTACAGTGGTCAAATCCTGTTGTTGTGACCAGCGACGGTTTACATGCCAGGGGAGTGGATATCACATAGAACTTACAGACATGGACAATTTAAACACCGGGGGGAAAGGACGGATAAATATAATTTGCTAGGTGTTCTTTCATATCGATTTATTGCTTCAAAATTACATATTTAGATGTTTTGTTGAATAGCTGTCTCCATTATATTATTATTATTTTATTATTATTTCATATATTATACTGAACAACGTTTTAGAATTGTAAATTAGGAGAGCTATTATTTATTTAGGCTCTATCTGTAGTTTTCGTCTCTGCCATGTGTGTTATACATAATTACATACACACGCTTTGTGATGTGTAGATACACACATTCAACCGACCATAGCCTATAGTCGATCCCCGCACTGAAAAGAGTAAAATATTTATAACATAGGTATTGAAGTGGGACAAAAAGAGCTAATTAAGATATTTATGATGATTTTAAATTTAAAAAGTCATTTGGTCTCTTGGTTTATATAAGCATAGCTCAGCGCTTTAGGGGTAATTTAAAATATATTGTAGGGAATATATTGTACAATAAACACTCACATTCAACATCGCTACAATTTTTCACATTTAATTTCAAGTTGACTATATATACTTTTTAATTGAGGTCCTTTACAATGTGTTTGATGTGTCATTGACATACACTTTCTTCTGTTACATTAAACATGTTAACGACATCAATGTCAACAATGAGCAGTCATCGGCAAACACAGCAAACACAAAATATTTGTATAACATTTATACAACGTCGGCCCAACGTCTTCGACGTTGGTCCAACATTGTATAAATGTTATACAAATGTTTTGTGTTTGCTGGAAATAGAGAGATCAAACAGCCCAAGTGTCATCATATCCTTACGTGATGAAGATGCTTTGATCACGTGGACATGACAGGAGGAGGGGGGGGGGGGAGCATGCATTAAAGAATTAAAATACCCTCATAACGCTAGGACACTCAAGTTATTCTTTGCTTAGCTCCAATGCAAACACTTTTGTGAAATACAACCAAGAAATTGTAATTGTTATTATCTGAATGGCAATCCACTAACAATAATTTTACAAAACAGCACAGCACACACTCATAAAGTATGCTATGATTCTATATTTATTTTAGCTTTATTTAATTTTCAAATTTATTGTCACTGTTGCCTATCGCTCCTATTTTATAATATTGCATTTGTTCACTGTTATACAGGATCACAAGTAAATGTTGCATTTAATAAATATACATGATATATATGAGAAATGTATCGTTATTTTAATAACAAAGTCTGATTGTAATGTATCGTTAAATGAATAAATTAGTAGTGTAATACAATGATAACTTCCTATAACAATATTTAGTACTCCATAGTTAGAAAGATTTATGTTTCTGGAACGATGATGTGGAGTTTTCCATCAATAAATAGCTTTATATAGCCCAAAGTTCTAGCTAAGATCAATCATATTGAAATATAAACTGAACTCTAGTGATGATATTTCAAAATACTCTTTTTGAAATCTTAAAAGCTTGTCCTTACATATTTTACCTTTTGTTTTGATTTACATTCCACCCTATGACTAATTGGCTTATACTTAAAATCTACACCCTTGAAAAGCCTATGATCGAAAGTTATGTATTTTTGATATATGACATATAATAATGAATTTTATCTCAGTCACAAGAATCCATATAAATAATGGATGGGACGGGAAGATAATAAAATATAATAGTTAAAATACAAAATGATTTACAATTAACCCTTTAAGCCTTAGAATCGCACTAAGTCTTGGGCTGCAGAACGTCAATGTGATGTGTAATTAGGCTGGGCCACTATATATATATTACTGGGAGGCTAGGTGTGTATAGCGGCATCTGGTGATTGTTACTGGTAGGAGTGGCTTGGTGTACATAGCGGCATCTGCTGAATATACCGGTCATCAGCTGATCAGCTATACTAATGTTTAAACACCCGATCTCACCCACAAATACGTGAACTAAATCCTCCCTATGCTAAACCCGTTATGGACCACATGCATGGAAGTAATTAACACTACAAGTCAAGCACGACGACAGTTTAATAGCGGGCCAGTGTCGGCAGACACTGGCCCGCTATTAAGCCGTCGTTTTGCGGCAGCTGGTGGTTTCCCGGGTGGGGTGGGGGTGGCGTTCAGGACTGATGTGGTAAGCTGCTTCATTCAGCTGTTGTCGTTGCATTCACACCGTGACAATGGATCAGGGAACATCAAAGCTGAGCACGGGATCTGGTCTCAAGCCCCCCACCCTCCAGACTCGACCCTTGTGTTATTCCCTGCATACCTGGGCACCGCCTGCGACCCTCCTGGTGCCCTTTGGCGTACCGCTAGCCGCACCACCCACCCAGGGTAATTACCCTGCCCAGAAGTGGACGACCATGGGGTATGTTTAGTACCCCTTTCGTACTGTCAAACTCCCCGGAATTATCGCAGCCATTAGAAGCACACTCATTATTCCCACTTAAGACATTATCACACCGTGTTATTCATATGTTGTTAATCTACTTAAAATGGTTATATATTAGTCTTTATCGCGCCCGTAGAGTTTAGAAGGTCAAGCGGAAACACGATCCGCGCATGAACAGTGTGGTCCTCAATAGCGAAGATCCCAGGACACTTGAACAACGCTGTTTCAACGTTGAGCCAGCGTCGCAGACGCTGGCTTAACGTTTAAACAGCGTTGGACCAGCATTTTGAACCGGCGGGAAAATGTTGTCCAAGTAAGTGAAACATAATAGGGTGGAGCACTTGTGGAATGAGGGGATGCGTGAACATATTAACCTTCCCCACTCATCACGATCATCCGCGCCCTGAAAATGCAGGGCTGTGACCGTCACCCTCGTGGGGGGCACAGAATCATCCTCTTATTAGGTGTAGCGGTTGTCACGTGACCCTTCAAGGGTAACAGATGCCCTAAGCGAGAGTTAAAAACGAACTGTATTTGTACCAATGGTCAAATGGATAGTTCAAATGCAATTATTTATACTACTCCATTAAGCCATACAAACTGCGTTGATTTTACAATGTAAACCCTATTGTCACACAGGTATATATTTCATTCACATGGGTGTTTTAGAGGTGATCGATAGAATAGACAAACAAGAAAAGAAAAACAAGACCCAGTCAAGTCAAGTCAATTTTGAGGTTTTAAAAACTAGTACATCTGATAGTACACATACATGTAACAAAAATAAACTCGTAGCCCTCAAGATGCATCGAAGCATCATTTTGCATCTCTGAATAATAATTTAATTTTCTAAAATCTAGAAATTTACAACCAAAATTTTCGTGGAACTGTTTAATAATAACAATATGTTTTCTTCATTTCCCACCCACTGTGAGTCATCTTCATCCACGAGAATTGCGACCGCAATTAGCGGCTTGTAGTGGATGAAGATGACAATGGTAAATTCAGGCTTGAAAAGATTAAGAATGAATAAGTAAACAGTTTGCTTCATTGTTAGTTCAATCAAGGAGGTTGTATATATAGCCTCTTCGGTTCTATTAGTATTAGGTCGACGGATATTTTATTTTATAAAAAATGCATATTCATTGTTTATTGTGATGTTTGAAATCAATATAGTTAATGCACACATATGAAGGCTGTTATCTGCTGTGAAAAAAATAAAGTATGTTTATACATTTTATCTATAAACAGTGTCAAAATAACACTATTCCGTTCCTGTATGAGTTGTTTACAAATTACTAATATAGTCAAATTCAGCACCTCTATCTCCAGCATCACAAATTATTGTTCTGAATTCAGGTGAACTACTGTGATTCCTGTACATAAATTACACATTGCTAGTGTAATTCCTAGCGCTGATCATCTTTCCAGCAAATACAAGGCGTTGGAGAAATGTTGGTTTATTGCTGGTCCAGCGTCGTAGATTAAGTGAGCCTTGGTTCAACCTCTTGAGTACTTCGTCGCCTCGGAGCTAAAGGATCCCATCTGACACTCGTCAGAGTGGCAGATAGGATCCTTTAGCTCCGAGGCGACGATTTCATCAATTATTTATTATAATATCCATAATAGTCATAGTCAGATCTACTAAATCATTTAAACCCACATGGTGCATTAAATCGGTATTCTGTATATCTGAAAAATGAATTCACAAATCTACACCAAAGGGTTTTTGAGAAAATGTTTTCTTGAGACTGCTTCAACAAAATATGGCACATTTTTGTTATATGCCACCCACTTCATGTCATCTAAATCTACTACAAGTCAAGAATAGCGACAGTAATTTGCTATCTGTAATGGATGACGATTGCAATGCTGAATTTAAGCTCGATATGTTTTTTGAGAACAGAGGGACATACATAAAGATCGACAGACACAAAAGTATTATTTTACTATTAGCAAGAATACTACAACCCCTTGCTATTAGCAAAAACTTACTATAAACTATCAGCAAAGAGTTTCTCTACCATAGTCTACATCATACACAAATAGGGACATGTGGATGTAAGAACAAAATTGAAACTTGAAGGCAAACGTCCGTATTCTCGTACAAGTTACGATATATCGTATATATCGCTCTCCATTCTATTTTAAATAAAATTTTAATGGCGAGAATGCTTCTTCGTTTTAACATTATTGTTGTTTTTATATTTTTCAGAAACATATCGACTTGTAAGTATTTTTTTGTTATAGTTATTATATCTCTGGTTATGGCACGGGAAACATACAGCATGTCTACTATCGTAATTAAGTCATAGTGTAGACTATCAAAACATAAAACAATATTTGGAATATCTGGCACCACTCCAGTTTATTTTATTTATAAACGACATGCCTTTGTCTTGTTTCTCATCTAAATCAAACAGACGATGCAAAAATATAAATTTAAATTTTAATTAAATTTTAATTTAAATGTATCGTCGCAACTTGTAGAAATCATTACCATTACTATGCTCCATTACCATGGAGCATAGTTGAATATAGCGCTACGGTTTGGTCTCCTCAAAAGGCCGAGGAGTTAATAAAGCTTGAAAGTGTACAAAAGAACGATACGGCCGCATTTGACGGCCGCAGCTACCAGGACGGGTGTATTAAACTGCATTTATTACCACTGTATTTCATGCGTTTTTTGTATAAATGTTTACACGAAAAATAAAAATTCCTATTGAAAATTCTTCTCAAACTATTGATAATGCATCGCGTAGATCTGGTGACTGGCTTGATTTTACAACCCTTGCTCGCAAAAACTGTGACATTTAACAAAGCTTTGTTTTAAGAATTGTGAGTGAATGGAACTCTCATCCAATACAGATCCGGGATTCTACCTGTTAACTCGTTCAAACACCAGCTAATGCTTAACTATACATTCAAATTACAACATTGTCAGCTGTGTGTGTGCAATATAATGAAAAATCTGTTTCTGCGATACCATTGCAATTTTTAAATAGTTATTAACATTTAAACTGTATTAACATTTTAGTCATAATTATTGGATATGCTTACTCTAATTAATATTTTAATTCGAGCATTGTTTGCTTGGCTTTTTGTGATTTTAGCGTAATATACGTCGCATTGTTTAAATGTATATAACAGCTTGCTTTTTACCTTAAGGAAGGTGGCCACGTGCTAGTCACATGTCACCACTTCCCTCTATAGGTAAAGTTTTATTTATGCATATTTCATACACATGTACTTGTACCTTGTCTAGAAAGCTTAATTAATAAAAATAAAACTGTTGTTATCTTGATTATTCTGTTGAGTCAACGACCGAAATCTATTAAAGATTGCATCACTTGGTACATATTATATAACACTGAACACTAATTTTCTCACACAATAGGAGAATCATGAGATGAGGGAGTTAAGATAAAGATATCAGGAACTTACTCGGGGAAGCCGAGAAGCGCACCAAATTAAATAGCCGTGAAAACGGCCAAAACCCGTCACCCGAGCCGCACAAGCTGGCCCTAATGCTTTATACAAAGTTAGCGGTTTCAATGAGAAGCCGTTTTCAAATCGCGTCACAGCGGACTAGGCTGACCCCTTCAGCCTCCCCAGACAATAGAGCGTGCCTTTGAACTTCTCGAATGCCATCAAACAAAAACAGAACTAGCTGCCTAAGAACAGGCCAGTCATACCTCTCATCTATCATTTAATAACTATCAAAGGGAGGCACCCTCTCAGCAGCACGTGGCGCACATAACCAGATAGTGATCTGGCTGACCCACCAGCCAGCTGGCACAAGACGCTGGCTGAATTGTGTACCGACGTCGGCAGACGTCGGTACACAATTGGGCCAGCGTCTTGCTGAGCAATGGCTTGTTTGTTCCTAGAAATCGGCGTCGCGATTTGCCTGAACAGTGGCGTGACTCTTTGTAAACTGTTGAAGGGGTAAGCAGACAGCCATCTTATTGTACACCCTGCAGCAGATGGTATGCACTTTAATATCAAAGGCAAATGCTTTTCAGCAACAACTATTTTACTAAAAAAAAAAAAATATTCAATTGGATAAATATAAATCCAGTAATTTGCTTTCGTTATCAAGTATTTGTAATTCACGTTATTTTTTATCTCCTTAATATGATGTTTATGTCATCAAATTTAATGTAGTTTTATGAGATCATACAATGCTAATATGTGAGCCATTTCACATAGAAAAATCCACAATAGTAGCTTAATATGCCACTTTTTTGTTTCAAAGTGAACCGCTACAAAAAAAACACATTTGGAATGTTTGAACATATAGATGCATGGGTATAATTTGAAAACCATAATACAATAAATTATTATGAATTCTGGTATCATTAATAATTCTCAGATATATCAAAGAGTTCAAGATAAAAAACAAAGCTATAAAACAGTCATTAAGTAGAGATACAATGGCCGATAATAAGTATTGCGTGTTCTTAGCTCGTCCTTTTAACAAGTCGTCGGTTCCACGGAATTTCTTTATTGAATAATGTGATGCCTTCCTCATTTTTTCGATCCTGGCATTAATAACCATCAAACAAACCCTGTCTGTCTGAAGGTTCAAATCACAGTATGGTGTCAGTTCTCCGCAGCTGAACATCAAAGTGTCGAGTTATTTTGCCTAGAGGCCTTCTTTTTTAATAAAGACCGTGAAACCCCTGATTACAGATTGGCCACACGGGTGTGCCAATAGATAGCCCAGTTATGGCACAGAGATGGGCTAACAACTCAGACATTGGCCCGCTGTCGACCCAGCATGAGGTAGCATCAGCAGTCTGCAATCATTGTACTGTTGGGAGTTCCTGTGCAGACGGCGCAGGCGCGTGTCTAATACCGCAACATCAAACAGTGGTGCCGCCTAGCGAATCGAAAACAAAACAACGCCGCTGTCTTCTCCCACCTCGTCAATTGGTGCATTCATGTCTCATTTGAAGTGCACCCCGTTTTTTCTTGGTGGCAAATTGAAGGGTGTACCCGTGTCCTGCTTAACACACTGAGTCTTTCATGAAGTCCCAGCTGGTACCTTTCATGGTTAGCGTTACGCTCACTCAAATCACACATGTATCCTGTACATTGAATGTGGCTTCACCCTCATGGTTGCTGGATTATATTATAATGTATTGGGATATAGACAACAAATTGTCTTCCAGCGGACATCATAGGCTTACCATGCTTACAATTACATGGATATAGTACTATCTCTAAGGGCTTACTATGTTGGGCCAGCGTCGCAAACTAGTCAACCCTTTATGCGCCAGTCAACCCTTTATGCGCCAGTCAACCCTTTATGACATATTAAATAAAATAAACCCTTTCACCCTGATCACGACTACTGTAACAATCGTCTCCAGGTTAAATCACTGTTATTGGCAATTATAAACGTATGTAAGTTAAGTGTTCAGCTGTTTAGGTCTTTTAAATGAAGGAAAAATAACCCTACGTTTAATTTTTTTATACTTTTTTTTAAATTTAAAATTGATGATTTTTAAGATATCTTTGCAGTGGAAAAACAGCTGGAGTTTGCTTAAAAGTGTAATAATAATTACCCGAGGGTACAAGGGCACTTTGGATTGTCAGTGTGGTTAAAAAAAAAAATTGTGAATGTAATATCTTAAATATGTATTCACTATAGAATATGCAATTCCATCTAAATATAATTTACTTTTTAAATTATAACTCATCACATTGTTACATTGTTAAGATTGTGCTTTTAGTTTAGAACAGATGCAAACAGGTAAACCACTCGTTTAGGGACGCACCATTAGATATCTGGGGGTGTGTGGAGTTTTTTGGGATGCAATATGTTTTATCTATGAGCATTTCTGGCTCCACACTTCAAAAAAAATGTAATGTTTTGTTAAAGAACAGACATATCCGATTTTGTCGTAAGCCTTCCCTATTATGTACACTATACCATTTGCTGGTTTATTCTGATCAATATATTTTTCGTCAATTTCCTTAGATATCAGCAAGTCCTGCTGTGTGCAGACTTTTATGAATAAAACTAAGGGGTATGAGTTACAACAAAAGGTTCTTCTATATTACCAGCACTGACTTTATGTTGGTGTGCGCTGGCACAAAGATGAATCATAATTGACCAAGGTGATTTATTTCCCTGTGAACCACACACACTTACTGCCCCCGACAATAAAGAAATAGCATGTTTCTCCCCCTTCAATGTTGAGACATTATTTCGATGTTGTGTCCTTGGGCAAGGCACTTTACCCTCACATGCTTCACTTGACTCAGGTGTAAATGAGTACCTGGTAGGACAGTGATTAGTTCCTAGCGCCGAAATGGCCGCAAGTGCTGTATGCTCTAAAAAGGGAGTTGAAATGGTATATGAATGACCAGGGATAATATGTGTGAAGCGCACAGAGCATTATATGTGCGCTATATAAGAGCTCACCATTATTATTATTATTATTATTATTATTATTATTATTATTATTATTATTATTATTATTATTATTATTATTATTATTATTATTATTATTATTATTATTATTATTATTATTATTATTATTATTATTTATTATTATTATTATTATTATTATTATTATTATTATTTATTATTATTATTATTATTAATTATTATTATTATTATTATTATTATTATTATTATTATTATTATTATTATTATTATTATTATTATTATTATTATTATTATTATTATTATTATTATTATTATTATTATTATTATTATTATTATTATTATTATTATTATTATTATTATTATTTATTATTATTATTATTATTATTATTATTATTATTATTATTATTATTATTATTATTATTATTATTCATTATTATTATTATTATTATTATTATTATTATTTTTATTATTATTATTATTATTATTATTATTATTATTATTATTATTATTATTATTAACTGGCAGCACGAAAAAATAAAAACTGTTGCAGTTCTAGTTTATGGACATGTTCACATCATATTAAGAAGCCAAAATAAAGTCACCGATTTTTTGACGATTTTAGCCTTAGCCAGTCCCTTTGAATTACGTACACATCCCCATGTTGTTGAGAATGTGATTTAGATTGAAACA
>CAXHKU010000635.1:0-36000 GCA_964017125.1 Flabesymbios commensalis
TTGCCGTAATAACAGCCAATGATGCCTGCAAAACTACATGGGGAACGGTTGAGAATTGACGTTTGAATTGACGTCTAAATGAATATCTTTTAATAATACTCAATCAAATTTCACACCAAGCCCATTAATAACTTTTGCAGTAATTAATCAAACTTCGCCAAATTTACAGGTAAGTTGCCGTAATAACAGCCAATGTTGCCTGCAAAACTACATGGAAAACGGTTGAGAATTGACGTCTGAATTGACGTCTAAATGAATAACTTTTATTAATACTCAATCAAATTTCACACCAAGCTCATTAATAACTTTTGCAGTAATTAATCAAACTTCGCCAAATTTACAGGGAAGTTGCCGTAATACCAGCCGATGGTGCCTGCAAAACTACATGGAAGTTAGTTAAGAATTGACATCTGAATTGACGTCTAAATGAATAACTTTTAATAATACTCAATCAAATTTCACACCAATCTCTTTAATATTTTTTGAAGTAATAAATCAAACTTCGCTAAGTTTACACGGAAGTTGCCGTAATACCAGCCGATGTTGCCTGCAAAACTACATGGAAAACGGTTGAGAATTGACGTCTGAATTGACGTCTAAATGAATAACTTTTAATAATACTCAATCAAATTTCACACCAAGCCCATTAATAACTTTCGCAGTAATTAATCAAACTTCGCCAATTTTACAGGGAAGTTGCCGTAATAACAGCCAATGTTGCCTGCAAAACTACATGGGAAACGGTTGAGAATTGACGTCTGAATTGACGTCTAAATGAATGACTTTTAATAATACTCAATCAAATTTCACACCAATCTCATTAATAACTTTTGCAGTAATTAATCAAACTTCGCCAAATTTACAGGTAAGTTGCCGTAATAACAGCCAATGTTGCCTGCAAAACTACATGGAAAACGGTTGAGAATTGACGTCTGAATTGACGTCTAAATGAATAACTTTTATTAATACTCAATCAAATTTCACACCAAGCTCATTAATAACTTTTGCAGTAATTAATCAAACTTCGCCAAATTTACAGGGAAGTTGCCGTAATAACAGCCAATGTTGCCTGCAAAAGTACATGGAAAACGGTTGAGAATTGACGTCTGAATTGACGTCTAAATGAATAACTTTTATTAATACTCAATCAAATTTCACACCAATCTCTTTAATATTTTTTGCAGTAATAAATCAAACTTCGCTATGTTTACACGGAAGTTGCCGTAATACCAGCCGATGTTGCCTGCAAAACTACATGGAAAACGGTTGAGAATTGACGTCTGAATTGACGTCTAAATGAATAACTTTTAATAATACTCAATCAAATTTCACACCAAGCCCATTAATAACTTTTGCAGTAATTAATCAAACTTCGCCAATTTTACAGGGAAGTTGCCGTAATAACAGCCAATGATGCCTGCAAAACTACATGGGGAACGGTTGAGAATTGACGTTTGAATTGACGTCTAAATGAATATCTTTTAATAATACTCAATCAAATTTCACACCAAGCCCATTAATAACTTTTGCAGTAATTAATCAAACTTCGCCAAATTTACAGGTAAGTTGCCGTAATAACAGCCAATCTTGCCTGCAAAACTACATGGAAAACGGTTGAGAATTGACGTCTGAATTGACGTCTAAATGAATAACTTTTATTAATACTCAATCAAATTTCACACCAAGCTCATTAATAACTTTTGCAGTAATTAATCAAACTTCGCCAAATTTACAGGGAAGTTGCCGTAATACCAGCCGATGGTGCCTGCAAAACTACATGGAAGTTAGTTAAGAATTGACATCTGAATTGACGTCTAAATGAATAACTTTTAATAATACTCAATCAAATTTCACACCAATCTCTTTAATATTTTTTGAAGTAATAAATCAAACTTCGCTAAGTTTACACGGAAGTTGCCGTAATACCAGCCGATGTTGCCTGCAAAACTACATGGAAAACGGTTGAGAATTAACGTCTGAATTGACGTCTAAATGAATAACTTTTAATAATACTCAATCAAATTTCACACCAAGCCCATTAATAACTTTCGCAGTAATTAATCAAACTTCGCCAATTTTACAGGGAAGTTGCCGTAATAACAGCCAATGTTGCCTGCAAAACTACATGGGGAACGGTTGAGAATTGACGTCTGAATTGACGTCTAAATGAATAACTTTTATTAATACTCAATCAAATTTCACACCAATCTCATTAATAACTTTTGCAGTAATTAATCAAACTTCGCCAAATTTACAGGGAAGTTGCCGTAATACCAGCCGATGTTGCCTGCAAAACTACATGGAAAACGGTTGAGAATTGACGTCTGAATTGACGTCTAAATGAATAACTTTTATTAATACTCAATCAAATTTCACACCAAGCCCATTAATAACTTTTGCCGTAATTAATCAAACTTCGCCAAATTTACAGGGAAGTTGCCGTAATACCAGCCGATGGTGTCTGCAAAACTACATGGAAAACGGTTGAGAATTGACGTCTGAATAGACGACTAAATGAAAAACTTTTAATAATACTCAATCAAATTTCACACAAACCTCATTAATAACTTTTGCAGTAATCAATCAAACTTCGCCAAATTTACAGGGCAGTTGCCGTAATACCAGCCGATGGTGCCTGCAAAATTACATGGAAAACAGTTGAGAATTGACATCTTAATTGACGTCTAAATGAATAACTTTTAATAATACTCAATCAAATTTCACATCAATCTCTTTAATAATTTTTGCAGTAATAAATCAAACTTCTCTAAGTTTACATTAATCAAACTTCACTAAATTTACAGGGAAGTTGCCGAAATAACTGCCGATGTTACCTACAAAACTACATGGAAAACGGTTTAGAATTGACGTCTGAATTGACGTCTAAATTAATAACTTTTAATAATACTCAATCAAATTTCACACCAATCTCATTAATAACATTTGCAGTAATTAATCAAACTATGCCAATTTTACAGGGAAGTTGCCGTAATAACAGCCAATGTTGCCTGCAAAACTACATGGGAAACGGTTGAGAATTGACGTCTGAATTGACGTCTAAATGAATAACTTTTAATAATACTCAATCAAATTTCACACCAATCTCATTAATAACTTTTGCAGTAATTAATCAAACTTCGCCAAATTTACAGGTAAGTTGCCGTAATAACAGCCAATGTTGCCTGCAAAAGTACATGGAAAACGGTTGAGAATTGACGTCTGAATTGACGTCTAAATGAATAACTTTTATTAATACTCAATCAAATTTCACACCAAGCTCATTAATAACATTTGCAGTAATTAATCAAACTTCGCCAAATTTACAGGGAAGTTGCAGTAATACCAGCCGATGGTGCCTGCAAAACTACATGGAAATTAGTTAAGAATTGACATCTGAATTGACGTCTAAATGAATAACTTTTAATAATTCTCAATCAAATTTCATACCAATCTCATTAATAACTTTTGCAGTAATTAATCAAACTTTGCCAAATTTACAGGGAAGTTGCCGTAATACCAGCCGATGGCGTCTGCAAAACTAGATAGAAAACGGTTGAGAATTGACGTCTAAATGAATAACTTTTATTAATACTCAATCACATTTCACACCAATCTCATTAATAACTTTTGCAGTAATTAATCAAACTTCGCCAAATTTACAGGGAAGTTGCCGTAATACCAGCCGATGGCGCCTGCAAAATTACATGGAAAACAGTTAAGAATTGAAATCTGAATTGACGTCTAAATGAATAACTTTTAATAATACTCAATCAAATTTCACACCAATCTCATTAATAACTTTTGCAGTAATTAATCAAACTTCGCCAAATTTACAGGGCAGTTGCCTTAATAACAGCCAATGTTGCCTGCAAAACTACATGGGGAACGGTTGAGAATTGACGTCTGAATTGACGTCTAAATGAATAACTTTTAATAATACTCAATCAAATTTCACACCAATCTCATTAATAACTTTTGCAGTAAATAATCAAACTTCGCCAAATTTACAGGTAAGTTGCCGTAATAACAGCCAATGCTGCCTGCAAAAGTACATGGAAAACGGTTGAGAATTGACGTCTGAATTGACGTCTAAATGAATAACTTTTATTAATACCCAATCAAATTTCACACCAAGCTCATTAATAACATTTGCAGTAATTAATCAAACATCGCCAAATTTACAGGGAAGTTGCCGTAATACCAGCCGATGGTGCCTTCAAAACTACATGGAAATTAGTTAAGAATTGACATCTGAATTGACGTCTAAATGAATAACTTTTAATAATACTCAATCAAATTTCACACCAATCTCATTAATAACTTTTGCAGTAATTAATCAAACTTTGCCAAATTTACAGGGAAGTCGCCGTAATACCAGCCGATGGCGTCTGCAAAACTACATAGAAAACGGTTGAGAATTGACGTCTGAATTGACGTCTAAATGAATAACTTTTAATAATACTCAATCAAATTTCACACCAATCTCATTAATAACTTTTGCAGTAATTAATCAAACTTCGCCAAATTTACAGGTAAGTTGCCGTAATAACAGCCAATGCTGCCTGCAAAACTACATGGAAAACGGTTGAGAATTGACGTCTGAATTGACGTCTAAATGAATAACTTTTATTAATACTCAATCAAATTTCACACCAAGCTCATTAATAACTTTTGCAGTAATTAATCAAACTTCGCCAAGTTTACACGGAAGTTGCCGTAATACGAGCCGATGTTGCCTGCAAAACTACATGGAAAACGGTTGAGAATTGACGTCTGAATTGACGTCTAAATGAATAACTTTTAATAATACTCAATCAAATTTCACACCAATCTCATTAATAACTTTTGCAGTAATTAATCAAACTTTGCCAAATTTACAGGTAAGTTGCCGTAATAACAGCCAATGTTGCCTGCAAAACTACATGGAAAACGGTTGAGAATTGACGTCTGAATTGACGTCTAAATGAATAACTTTTATTAATACTCAATCAAATTTCACACCAACCTCATTAATAACATTTGCAGTAATTAATCAAACTTCGCCGAATTTACAGGGAAGTTGCCGTAATACCAGCCGATGGTGCCTGCAAAACTACATGGAAATTAGTTAAGAATTGACATCTGAATTGACGTCTAAATGAATAACTTTTAATAATACTCAATCAAATTTCACACCAATCTCATTAATAACTTTTGCAGTAATTAATCAAACTTTGCCAAATTTACAGGGAAGTTGCCGTAATACCAGCCGATGGCGTCTGCAAAACTAGATAGAAAACGGTTGAGAATTGACGTCTGAATTGACGTCTAAATGAATAACTTTTATTAATACTCAATCAAATTTCACACCAATCTCATTAATAACTTTTGCAGTAATTAATCAAACTTCGCCAAATTTACAGGGAAGTTGCCGTAATAACAGTCAATGTTGCCTGCAAAACTACATGGAAAACGGTTGAGAATTGACGTCTGAATTGACGTCTAAATGAATAACTTTTAATAATACTCAATCAAATTTCACACAAATCTCATTAATAACTTTTGCAGTAATTAATCAAACTTCGCCATATTTACAGGGCAGTTGCCGTAATACCAGCCGATGGCGCCTGCAAAATTACATGGAAAACAGTTAAGAGTTGAAATCTGAATTGACGTCTAAATGAATAACTTTTAATAATACTCAATCAAATTTCACACCAATCTCATTAATAACTTTTGCAGTAATTAATCAAACTTCGCCAAATTTACAGGGCAGTTGCCTTAATAACAGACAATGTTGCCTGCAAAACTACATGGGGAACGGTTGAGAATTGACGTCTGAATTGACGTCTAAATGAATAACTTGTAATAATACTCAATCAAATTTCACACCAATCTCATTAATAACTTTTGCAGTAATTAATCAAACTTCGCCAAATTTACAGGTAAGTTGCCGTAATAACAGCCAATGCTGCCTGCAAAAGTACATGGAAAACGGTTGAGAATTGACGTCTGAATTGACGTCTAAATGAATAACTTTTATTAATACCCTATCAAATTTCACACCAAGCTCATTAATAACATTTGCAGTAATTAATCAAACTTCGCCAAATTTACAGGGAAGTTGCTGTAATACCAGCCGATGGTGCCTTCAAAACTACATGGAAATTAGTTAAGAATTGACATCTGAATTGACGTCTAAATGAATAACTTTTAATAATACTCAATCAAATTTCACACCAATCTCATTAATAACTTTTGCAGTAATTAATCAAACTTTGCCAAATTTACAGGGAAGTTGCCGTAATACCAGCCGATGGCGTCTGCAAAACTACATAGAAAACGGTTGAGAATTGACGTCTGAATTGACGTCTAAATGAATAACTTTTAATAATACTCAATCAAATTTCACACGAATCTCATTAATAACTTTTGCAGTAATTAATCAAACTTCGCCAAATTTACAGGTATGTTGCCGTAATAACAGCCAATGTTGCCTGCAAAACTACATGGAAAACGGTTGAGAATTGACGTCTGAATTGACGTCTAAATGAATAACTTTTATTAATACTCAATCAAATTTCACACCAAGCTCATTAATAACTTTTGCAGTAATTAATCAAACTTCGCCAAGTTTACACGGAAGTTGCCGTAATACCAGCCGATGTTGCCTGCAAAACTACATGGAAAACGGTTGAGAATTGACGTCTGAATTGACGTCTAAATGAATAACTTTTAATAATACTCAATCAAATTTCACACCAATCTCTTTAACAATTTTTGCAGTAATAAATCAAACTTCGCTAAGTTTACATTAATCAAACTTCGCTAAATTTACAGGGAAGTTGCCGAAATAACTGCCGATGTTACCTACAAAACTACATGGAAAACGGTTGAGAATTGACGTCTGAATTAACGTCTAGATTAATAGCTTTTAATAAAACTCAATCAAATTTCACACCAATCTCATTAATAACTTTTGCAGTAATTAATCAAACTTTGCCAATTTTACAGGGAAGCTGCCGTAATAACAGCCAATGTTGCCTGCAAAACTACATGGGAAACGGTTGAGAATTGACGTCTGAATTGACGTCTAAATGAATAACTTTTAATAATACTCAATCAAATTTCACACCAATATCATTAATAACTTTTGCAGTAATTAATCAAACTTCGCCAAATTTACAGGTAAGTTGCCGTAATAACTGCCATTGTTGCCTGCAAAAGTACATGGAAAACGGTTGAGAATTGACGTCTGAATTGACGTCTAAATGAATAACTTTTATTAATACTCAATCAAATTTCACACCAAGATCATTAATAACATTTGCAGTAATTAATCAAACTTCGCCAAATTTACAGGGAAGTTGCCGTAATACCAGCCGATTTTGCCTGCAAAACTACATGGAAAACGGTTGAGAATTGACGTCTGAATTGACGTCTAAATGAATAACTTTTAATAATACTCAATCAAATTTCACACCAAGCCCATTAATAACTTTTGCAGTAATTAATCAAACTTCGCCAATTTTACAGGGAAGTTGCCGTAATAACAGCCAATGTTGCCTGCAAAACTACATGGGGAACGGTTGAGAATTGACGTTTGAATTGACGTCTAAATGAATAACTTTTAATAATACTCAATCAAATTTCACACCAAGCCCATTAATAACTTTTGCAGTAATTAATCAAACTTCGCCAAATTTACAGGTAAGTTGCCGTAATAACAGCCAATGCTGCCTGCAAAACTACATGGAAAACGGTTGAGAATTGACGTCTGAATTGACGTCTAAATGAATAACTTTTATTAATACTCAATCAAATTTCACACCAAGCTCATTGATAACTTTTGCAGTGATTAATCAAACTTCGCCAAATTTACAGGGAAGTTGCCGTAATACCAGCCGATGGTGCCTGCAAAACTACATGGAAATTAGTTAAGAATTGACATCTGAATTGACGTCTAAATGAATAACTTTTAATAATACTCAATCAAATTTCACACCAATCTCTTTAATATTTTTTGAAGTAATAAATCAAACTTCGCTAAGTTTACATTAATCAAACTTCGCTAAATTTACAGGGAAGTTGCCGAAATAACTGCCGATGTTACCTACAAAACTACATGGAAAACGGTTGAGAATTGACGTCTGAATTAACGTCTAGATTAATAACTTTTAATAATACTCAATCAAATTTCACACCAATCTCATTAATAACTTTTGCAGTAATTAATCAAACTTTGCCAATTTTACAGGGAAGCTGCCGTAATAACAGCCAATGTTGCCTGCAAAACTACATGGGAAACGGTTGAGAATTGACGTCTGAATTGACGTCTAAATGAATAACTTTTAATAATACTCAATCAAATTTCACACCAATCTCATTAATAACTTTTGCAGTAATTAATCAAACTTTGCCAATTTTACAGGGAAGCTGCCGTAATAACAGCCAATGTTGCCTGCAAAACTACATGGGAAACGGTTGAGAATTGACGTCTGAATTGACGTCTAAATGAATAACTTTTAATAATACTCAATCAAATTTCACACCAATATCATTAATAACTTTTGCAGTAATTAATCAAACTTCGCCAAATTTACAGGGCAGTTGCCGTAATACCAGCCAATGGTGCCTGCAAAATTACACGGAAAACAGTTGAGAATTGACGTCTGAATTGACGTCTAAATGAATAACTTTTAATAATACTCAATCAAATTTCACACCAATCTCATTAATAACTTTTGCAGTAATTAATCAAACTTCGCCAAATTTACAGGTAAGTTGCCGTAATAACAGCCAATGTTGCCTGCAAAACTACATGGAAAACGGTTGAGAATTGACGTCTGAATTGACGTCTAAATGAATAACTTTTATTAATACTCAATCAAATTTCACACCAAGCTCATTAATAACTTTTGCAGTAATTAATCAAACTTCGCCAAGTTTACACGGAAGTTGCCGTAATACCAGCCGATGTTGCCTGCAAAACTACATGGAAAACGGTTGAGAATTGACGTCTGAATTGACGTCTAAATGAATAACTTTTAATAATACTCAATCAAATTTCACACCAATGTCTTTAATAATTTTTGCAGTAATAAATCAAACTTCGCTAAGTTTACATTAATCAAACTTCGCTAAATTTACAGGGAAGTTGCCGAAATAACTGCCGATGTTACCTACAAAACTACATGGAAAACGGTTGAGAATTGACGTCTGAATTAACGTCTAGATTAATAACTTTTAATAATACTCAATCAAATTTCACACCAATCTCATTAATAACTTTTGCAGTAATTAATCAAACTTTGCCAATTTTACAGGGAAGCTGCCGTAATAACAGCCAATGTTGCCTGCAAAACTACATGGGAAACGGTTGAGAATTGACGTCTGAATTGACGTCTAAATGAATAACTTTTAATAATACTCAATCAAATTTCACACCAATATCATTAATAACTTTTGCAGTAATTAATCAAACTTCGCCAAATTTACAGGTAAGTTGCCGTAATAACTGCCAATGTTGCCTGCAAAAGTACATGGAAAACGGTTGAGAATTGACGTCTGAATTTACGTCTAAATGAATAACTTTTATTAATACTCAATCAAATTTCACACCAAGATCATTAATAACATTTGCAGTAATTAATCAAACTTCGCCAAATTTACAGGGAAGTTGCCGTAATACCAGCCGATGGTGCCTGCAAAACTACATGGAAATTAGTTAAGAATTGACATCTGAATTGACGTCTAAATGAATAACTTTTAATAATACTCAATCAAATTTCACACCAATCTCATTAATAACTTTTGCAGTAATTAATCAAACTTCGCCAAATTTACAGGGCAGTTGCCGTAATACCAGCCAATGGTGCCTGCAAAATTACACGGAAAACAGTTGAGAATTGACGTCTGAATTGACGTCTAAATGAATAACTTTTAATAATACTCAATCAAATTTCACACCAATCTCATTAATAACTTTTGCAGTAATTAATCAAACTTCGCCAAATTTACAGGTAAGTTGCCGTAATAACAGCCAATGTTGCCTGCAAAACTACATGGAAAACGGTTGAGAATTGACGTCTGAATTGACGTCTAAATGAATAACTTTTATTAATACTCAATCGAATTTCACACCAAGCTCATTAATAACTTTTGCAGTAATTAATCAAACTTCGCCAAGTTTACACGGAAGTTGCCGTAATACCAGACGATGTTGCCTGCAAAACTACATGGAAAACGGTTGAGAATTGACGTCTGAATTGACGTCTAAATGAATAACTTTTAATAATACTCAATCAAATTTCAAACCAATCTCTTTAATAATTTTTGCAGTAATAAATCAAACTTCGCTAAGTTTACATTAATCAAACTTCGCTAAATTTACAGGGAAGTTGCCGAAATAACTGCCGATGTTACCTACAAAACTACATGGAAAACGGTTGAGAATTGACGTCTGAATTAACGTCTAAATTAATAACTTTTAATAATACTCAATCAAATTTCACACCAATCTCATTAATAAATTTTGCAGTAATAAATCAAACTTTGCCAATTTTACAGGGAAGCTGCCGTAATAACAGCCAATGTTGCCTGCAAAACTACATGGGAAACGGTTGAGAATTGACGTCTGAATTGACGTCTAAATGAATAACTTTTAATAATACTCAATCAAATTTCACACCAATCTCATTAATAACTTTTGCAGTAATTAATCAAACTTTGCCAAATTTACAGGTAAGTTGCCGTAATAACTGCCAATGTTGCCTGCAAAAGTACATGGAAAACGGTTGAGAATTGACGTCTGAATTGACGTCTAAATGAATAACTTTTATTAATACTCAATCAAATTTCACACCAAGATCATTAATAACATTTGCAGTAATTAATCAAACTTCGCCAAATTTACAGGGAAGTTGCCGTAATACCAGCCGATGGTGCCTGCAAAACTACATGGAAATTAGTTAAGAATTGACATCTGAATTGACGTCTAAATGAATAACTTTTAATAATACTCAATCAAATTTCACACCAATCTCATTAATAACTTTTGCAGTAATTAATCAAACTTCGCCAAATTTACAGGGCAGTTGCCGTAATACCAGCCAATGGTGCCTGCAAAATTACACGGAAAACAGTTGAGAATTGACGTCTGAATTGACGTCTAAATGAATAACTTTTAATAATACTCAATCAAATTTCACACCAATCTCTTTAATATTTTTTGCAGTAATAAATCAAACTTCGCTATGTTTACACGGAAGTTGCCGTAATACCAGCCGATGCTGCCTGCAAAACTACATGGAAAACGGTTGAGAATTGACGTCTGAATTGACGTCTAAATGAATAACTTTTAATAATACTCAATCAAATTTCACACCAAGCCCATTAATAACTTTTGCAGTAATTAATCAAACTTCGCCAATTTTACAGGGAAGTTGCCGTAATAACAGCCAATGTTGCCTGCAAAACTACATGGGGAACGGTGAGAATTGACGTTTGAATTGACGTCTAAATGAATAACTTTTAATAATACTCAATCAAATTTCACACCAAGCCCATTAATAACTTTTGCAGTAATTAATCAAACTTCGCCAAATTTACAGGTAAGTTGCCGTAATAACAGCCAATGTTGCCTGCAAAACTACATGGAAAACGGTTGAGAATAGACGTCTGAATTGACGTCTAAATGAATAACGTTTATTAATACTCAATCAAATTTCACACCAAGCTCATTAATAACTTTTGCAGTAATTAATCAAACTTCGCCAAATTTACAGGGAAGTTGCCGTAATACCAGCCGATGGTGCCTGCAAAACTACATGGAAATTAGTTAAGAATTGACATCTGAATTGACGTCTAAATGAATAACTTTTAATAATACTCAATCAAATTTCACACCAATCTCTTTAATATTTTTTGCAGTAATAAATCAAACTTCGCTAAGTTTACACGGAAGTTGCCGTAATACCAGCCGATGTTGCCTGCAAAACTACATGGAAAACGGTTGAGAATTGACGTCTGAATTGACGTCTAAATGAATAACTTTTAATAATACTCAATCAAATTTCACACCAAGCCCATTAATAACTTTCGCAGTAATTAATCAAACTTCGCCAATTTTACAGGGAAGTTGCCGTAATAAAAGCCAATGTTGCCTGCAAAACTACATGGGGAACGGTTGAGAATTGACGTTTGAATTGACGTCTAAATGAATAGCTTTTAATAATACTCAATCAAATTTCACACCAATCTCATTAATATTTTTTGCAGTAATTAATCAAACTTCGCCAAATTTACAGGTAAGTTGCCGTAATAACAGCCAATGTTGCCTGCAAAACTACATGGAAAACGGTTGAGAATTGACGTCTGAATTGACGTCTAAATGAATAACTTTTATTAATACTCACTCAAATTTCACACCAAGCTCAATAATAACTTTTGCAGTAATTAATCAAACTTCGCCAAGTTCACACGGAAGTTGCCGTAATACCAGCCCATGTTGCCTGCAAAACTACATGGAAAACGGTTGAGAATTGACGTCTGAATTGACGTCTAAATGACTAACTTTTATTAATACTCAATCAAATTTCACACCAAGCCCATTAATAACTTTTGCCGTAATTAATCAAACTTCGCCAAATTTACAGGGAAGTTGCCGTAATACCAGCCGATGGTGTCAGCAAAACTACATGGAAAACGGTTGAGAATTGACGTCTGAATAGACGTCTAAATGAAAAACTTTTAATAATACTCAATCAAATTTCACACAAATCTCATTAATAACTTTTGCAGTAATTAATCAAACTTCGCCAAATTTACAGGGCAGCTGCCGTAATACCAGCTAATGTTGCCTGCAAAACTACATGGGAAACGGTTGAGAATTGACGTCTGAATTGACGTCTAAATGAATAACTTTTATTAATACTCAATCAAATCTCACACCAATCTCATTAATAACTTTTGCAGTAATTAATCAAACTTCGCCAAAGTTACAGGGAAGTTGCCGTAATACCAGCCGATGGTGCCAGCAAATTTACATGGAAAAAGTTTGAGAATTGAAATCTGAATTGACGTCTAAATGAATAACTTTTAATAATACTCAATCAAATTTCACACCAATCTCATTGATAACTTTTGCAGTAATTAATCAAACTTCGCCAAATTTACAGGGCAGTTGCCGTAATACCAGCCGATGGTGCCTGCACAACTACATGGAAATTAGTTAAGAATTGACATCTGAATTGACGTCTAAATGAATAACTTTTAATAATACTCAATCAAATTTCACATCAATCTCATTAATAACTTTTGCAGTAATTAATCAAACTTTGCCAAATTTACAGGGAAGTTGCCGTGATACCAGCCGATGGCGTCTGCAAAACTACATAGAAAACGGTTGAGAATTGACGTCTGAATTGACGTCTAAATGAATAACTTTTAATAATACTCAATCAAATTTCACACCAATCTCATTAATAACTTTTGCAGTAATTAATCAAACTTCGCCAAATTTTCAGGGCAGTTGCTGTAATAACAGCCGATGGTGCCTGCACAACTACATGGAAATTAGTTAATAATTGACATCTGAATTGACGTCTAAATGAATAACTTTTAATAATACTCAATCAAATTTCACACCAATCTCATTAATGACTTTTGCAGTAATTAATCAAACTTCGCCAAATTTACAGGGCAGTTGCCGTAATACCAGCCGATGGTGCCTGCACAACTACATGGAAATTAGTTAAGAATTGACATCTGAATTGACGTCTAAATGAATAACTTTTAATAATACTCAATCAAATTTCACACCAATCTCATTAATAACTTTTGCAGTAATTAATCAAACTTTGCCAAATTTACAGGGAAGTTGCCGTGATACCAGCCGATGCCGTCTGCAAAACTACATAGAAAACGGTTGAGAATTTACGTCTGAATTGACGTCTAAATGAATAACTTTTAATAATACTCAATCAAATTTCACACCAATCTCATTAATAACTTTTGCAGTAATTAATCAAACTTCGCCAAATTTTCAGGGCAGTTGCTGTAATAACAGCCGATGGTGCCTGCACAACTACATGGAAATTAGTTAAGAATTGACATCTGAATTGACGTCTAAATGAATAACTTTTAATAATACTCAATCAAATTTCACACCAATCTCATTAATGACTTTTGCAGTAATTAATCAAACTTCGCCAAATTTACAGGGCAGTTGCCGTAATACCAGCCGATGGTGCCTGCACAACTACATGGAAATTAGTTAAGAATTGACATCTGAATTGACGTCTAAATGAATAACTTTTAATAATACTCAATCAAATTTCACACCAATCTCATTAATAACTTTTGCAGTAATTAATCAAACTTTGCCAAATTTACAGGGAAGTTGCCGTGATACCAGCCGATGCCGTCTGCAAAACTACATAGAAAACGGTTGAGAATTTACGTCTGAATTGACGTCTAAATGAATAACTTTTAATAATACTCAATCAAATTTCACACCAATCTCATTAATAACTTTTGCAGTAATTAATCAAACTTCGCCAAATTTACAGGGCAGTTGCCGTAATAACAGCCAATGTTGCCTGCAAAACTACATGGAAATTAGTTAAGAATTGACATCTGAATTGACGTCTAAATGAATAACTTTTAATAATACTCAATCAAATTTCACACCAATCTCATTAATAACTTTTGCAGTAATTAATCAAACTTCACCAAATTTACAGGTAAGTTGCCGTAATAACAGCCAATGTTGCCTGCAAAACTACATGGAAAACGGTTGAGAATTGACGTCTGAATTGACGTCTAAATGAATAACTTTTAATAATACTCAATCAAATTTCACACAAATCTCATTAATAACTTTTGCAGTAATTAATCAAGCTTCGCCAAATTTACAGAGCAGTTGCCGTAATACCAGCCGATGGTGCCTGCATGATTACATGGAAAACAGTTAAGAATTGAAATCTGAATTGACGTCTAAATGAATAACTTTTAATAATACTCAATCAAATTTCACACCAATCTCATTAATAACTTTTGCAGTAATTAATCAAACTTCGCCAAATTTTCAGGGCAGTTGCCGTAATACCAGCCAATGATGCCTGCAAAATTACATGGAAAACAGTTGAGAATTGACGTCTGAATTGACGTCTAAATGAATAACTTTTAATAATACTCAATCAAATTTCACACCAATCTCTTTAATATTTTTTGCAGTAATAAATCAAACTTCGCCAAATTTACAGGGCAGTTGCCGTAATACCAACCGATGGTGCTTGCAAAATTACATGGAAAACAGTTGAGAATTGACATCTTAATTGACGTCTAAATGAATAACTTTTAATAATACTCAATCAAATTTCACATCAATCTCTTTAATAATTTTTGCAGTAATAAATCAAACTTCTCTAAGTTGACATTAATCAAACTTCACTAAATTTACAGGGAAGTTGCCGAAATAACTGCCGATGTTACCTACAAAACTACATGGAAAACGGTTGAGAATTGACGTCTGAATTGACGTCTAAATTAATAACTTTTAATAATACTCAATCAAATTTCACACCAATCTCATTAATAACATTTGCAGTAATTAATCAAACTTTGCCAATTTTACAGGGAAGTTGCCGTAATAACAGCCAATGTTGCCTGCAAAACTACATGGGAAACGGTTGAGAATTGACGTCTGAATTGACGTCTAAATGAATAACTTTTAATAATACTCAATCAAATTTCACACCAATCTCCTTAATAACTTTTGCAGTAATTAATCAAACTTCGCCAAATTTACAGGTAAGTTGCCGTAATAACAGCCAATGTTGCCTGCAAAAGTACATGGAAAACGATTGAGAATTGACGTCTGAATTGACGTCTAAATGAATAACTTTTATTAATACTCAATCAAATTTCACACCAAGCTCATTAATAACATTTGCAGTAATTAAACAAACTTCGCCAAATTTACAGGGAAGTTGCCGTAATACCAGCCGATGGTGCCTGCAAAACTACATGGAAATTAGTTAAGAATTGACATCTGAATTGACGTCTAAATGAATAACTTTTAATAATACTCAATCAAATTTCACACCAATCTCATTAATAACTTTTGCAGTAATTAATCAAACTTTGCCAAATTTACAGGGAAGTTGCCGTAATACCAGCCAATGGCGTCTGCAAAACTAGATAGAAAACGGTTGAGAATTGACATCTGAATTGACGTCTAAATGAATAACTTTTAATAATACTCAATCAAATTTCACACCAATCTCATTAATAACTTTTGCAGTAATAAATCAAACTTCGCTATGTTTACACGGAAGTTGCCGTAATACCAGCCGATGTTGCCTGCAAAACTACATGGAAAACGGTTGAGAATTGACGTCTGAATTGACGTCTAAATGAATAACTTTTAATAATACTCAATCAAATTTCACACCAAGCCCATTAAAAACTTTTGCAGTAATTAATCAAACTTCGCCAATTTTACAGGGAAGTTGCCGTAATAACAGCCAATGATGCCTGCAAAACTACATGGGGAACGGTTGAGAATTGACGTTTGAATTGACGTCTAAATGAATATCTTTTAATAATACTCAATCAAATTTCACACCAAGCCCATTAATAACTTTTGCAGTAATTAATCAAACTTCGCCAAATTTACAGGTAAGTTGCCGTAATAAAAGCCAATGTTGCCTGCAAAACTACATGGAAAACGGTTGAGAATTGACGTCTGAATTGACGTCTAAATGAATAACTTTTATTAATACTCAATCAAATTTCACACCAAGCCCATTAATAACTTTTGCAGTAATTAATCAAACTTCGCCAAATTTACAGGTAAGTTGCCGTAATAACAGCCAATGTTGCCTGCAAAACTACATGGAAAACGGTTGAGAATTGACGTCTGAATTGACGTCTAAATGAATAACTTTTATTAATACTCAATCATATTTCACACCAAGCTCATTAATAACTTTTGCAGTAATTAATCAAACTTCGCTAAGTTTACACGGAAGTTGCCGTAATACCAGCCGATGTTGCTTGCAAAACTACATGGAAAACGGTTGAGAATTGACGTCTGAATTGACGTCTAAATGAATAACTTTTAATAATACTCAATCAAATTTCACACCAAGCCCATTAATAACTTTCGCAGTAATTAATCAAACTTCGCCAATTTTACAGGGAAGTTGCCGTAATAACAGCCAATGTTGCCTGCAAAACTATATGGGGAACGGTTGAGAATTGACGTTTGAAATGACGTCTAAATGAATAACTTTTAATAATACCCAATCAAATTTCACACCAATCTCATTAATAACTTTTGCAGTAATTAATCAAACTTCGCCAAATTTACAGGTAAGTTGCCGTAATAACAGCCAATGTTGCCTGCAAAACTACATGGAAAACGGTTGAGAATTGACGTCTGAATTGACGTCTAAATGAATAACTTTTATTAATACTCAAACAAATTTCACACCAAGCTCATTAATAACTTTTGCAGTAATTAATCTAACTTCGCCAATTTTACAGGGAAGTTGCCGTAATAACAGCCAATGTTGCCTGCAAAACTACATGGGGAACGGTTGAGAATTGACGTTTGAATTGACGTCTAAATGAATATCTTTTAATAATACTCAATCAAATTTCACACCAAGCCCATTAATAACTTTTGCAGTAATTAATCAAACTTCGCCAAATTTACAGGTAAGTTGCCGTAATAACAGCCAATGTTGCCTGCAAAACTACATGGAAAACGGTTGAGAATTGACGTCTGAATTGACGTCTAAATGAATAACTTTTATTAATACTCAATCATATTTCACACCAAGCTCATTAATAACTTTTGCAGTAATTAATCAAACTTCGCTAAGTTTACACGGAAGTTGCCGTAATACCAGCCGATGTTGCCTGCAAAACTACATGGAAAACGGTTGAGAATTGACGTCTGAATTGACGTCTAAATGAATAACTTTTAATAATACTCAATCAAATTTCACACCAAGCCCATTAATAACTTTCGCAGTAATTAATCAAACTTCGCCAATTTTACAGGGAAGTTGCCGTAATAACTGCCAATGTTGCCTGCAAAACTACATGGGAAACGGTTGAGAATTGACGTTTGAATTGACGTCTAAATGAATAACTTTTAATAATACTCAATCAAATTTCAGACCAATCTCATTAATAACTTTTGCAGTAATTAATCAAACTTCGCCAAATTTACAGGTAAGTTGCCGTAATAACAGCCAATGTTGCCTGCAAAACTACATGGAAAACGGTTGAGAATTGACGTCTGAATTGACGTCTAAATGAATAACTTTTATTAATACTCAATCAAATTTCACACCAAGCTCATTAATAACTTTTGCAGTAATTAATCAAACTTCGCCAAGTATACACGGAAGTTGCCGTAATACCAGCCGATGGTGCCTGCAAAACTACATGGAAATTAGTTAAGAATTGACATCTGAATTGACGTCTAAATGAATAACTTTTAATAATACTCAATCAAATTTCACACCAATCTCTTTAATATTTTTTGAAGTAATAAATCAAACTTCGCTAAGTTTACACGGAAGTTGCCGTAATACCAGCCGATGTTGCTTGCAAAACTACATGGAAAACGGTTGAGAATTGACGTCTGAATTGACGTCTAAATGAATAACTTTTAATAATACTCAATCAAATTTCACAGCAAGCCCATTAATAACTTTCGCAGTAATTAATCAAACTTCGCCAATTTTACAGGGAAGTTGCCGTAATAACAGCCAATGTTGCCTGCAAAACTATATGGGGAACGGTTGAGAATTGACGTTTGAAATGACGTCTAAATGAATAACTTTTATTAATACTCAATCAAATTTCACACCAATCTCATTAATAACTTTTGCAGTAATTAATCAAACTTCGCCAAATTTACAGGTAAGTTGCCGTAATAACAGCCAATGTTGCCTGCAAAACTACATGGAAAACGGTTGAGAATTGACGTCTGAATTGACGTCTAAATGAATAACTTTTATTAATACTCAATCAAATTTCACACCAAGCTCATTAATAATTTTGCAGTAATTAATCAAACTTCGCCAATTTTACAGGGAAGTTGCCGTAATAACAGCCAATGTTGCCTGCAAAACTACATGGGGAACGGTTGAGAATTGACGTTTGAATTGACGTCTAAATGAATATCTTTTAATAATACTCAATCAAATTTCACACCAATCTCATTAATAACATTTGCAGTAATTAATCAAACTTTGCCAATTTTACAGGGAAGTTGCCGTAATAACAGCCAATGTTGCCTGCAAAACTACATAGGAAACGGTTGAGAATTGACGTCTGAATTGACGTCTAAATGAATAACTTTTAATAATACTCAATCAAATTTCACACCAATCTCATTAATAACTTTTGCAGTAATTGATCAAACTTCGCCAAATTTACAGGTAAGTTGCCGTAATAACAGCCAATGTTGCCTGCAAAAGTACATGGAAAACGGTTGAGAATTGACGTCTGAATTGACGTCTAAATGAATAACTTTTATTAATACTCAATCAAATTTCACACCAAGCTCATTAATAACATTTGCAGTAATTAATCAAACTTCGCCAAATTTACAGGGAAGTTGCCGTAATACCAGCCGATGGTGCCTGCAAAACTACATGGAAATTAGTTAAGAATTGACATCTGAATTGACGTCTAAATGAATAACTTTTAATAATAGTCAATCAAATTTCACACCAATCTCATTAATAACTTTTGCAGTAATTAATCAAACTTTGCCAAATTTACAGGGAAGTTGCAGTAATACCAGCCGATGGCGTCTGCAAAACTAGATAGAAAACGGTTGAGAATTGACATCTGAATTGACGTCTAAATGAATAACTTTTATTAATACTCAATCAAATTTCACACCAATCTCATTAATAACTTTTGCAGTAATAAATCAAACTTCGCTATGTTTACACGGAAGTTGCCGTAATACCAGCCGATGTTGCCTGCAAAACTACATGGAAAACGGTTGAGAATTGATGTCTGAATTGACGTCTAAATGAATAACTTTTAATAATACTCAATCAAATTTCACACCAAGCCCATTAATAACTTTTGCAGTAATTAATCAAACTTCGCCAAATTTACAGGTAAGTTGCCGTAATAACAGCCAATGTTGCCTGCAAAACTACATGGAAAACGGTTGAGAATTGACGTCTGATTAGACGTCCAAATGAATAACTTTTATTAATACTCAATCAAATTTCACACAAAGCTCATTAATAACTTTTGCAGTAATTAATCAAACTTCGCCAAATTTACAGGGAAGTTGCCGTAATACCAGCCGATGGTGCCTGCAAAACTACATGGAAATTAGTTAAGAATTGACATCTGAATTGACGTCTAAATGAATAACTTTTAATAATACTCAATCAAATTTCACACCAATCTCTTTAATATTTTTTGAAGTAATAAATCAAACTTCGCTAAGTTTACACGGAAGTTGCCGTAATACCAGCTGATGTTGCTTGCAAAACTACATGGAAAACGGTTGAGAATTGACGTCTGAATTGACGTCTAAATGAATAACTTTTAATAATGCTCAATCAAATTTCACACCAAGCCCATTAATAACTTTCGCAGTAATTAATCAAACTTCGCCAATTTTACAGGGAAGTTGCCGTAATAACAGCCAATGTTGCCTGCAAAACTACATGGGGAACGGTTGAGAATTGACGTTTGAAATGACGTCTAAATGAATAACTTTTAATAATACTCAATCAAATTTCACACCAATCTCATTAATAACTTTTGCAGTAATTAATCAAACTTCGCCAAATTTACAGGTAAGTTGCCGTAATAACAGCCAATGTTGCCTGCAAAACTACATGGGAAACGGTTGAGAATTGACGTCTGAATTGACGTCTAAATGAATAACTTTTATTAATACTCAATCAAATTTCACACCAAGCTCATTAATAACTTTTGCAGTAATTAATCAAACTTTGCCAATTTTACAGGGAAGTTGCCGTAATAACAGCCAATGTTGCCTGCAAAACTACATGGGGAACGGTTGAGAATTGACGTTTGAATTGACGTCTAAATGAATATCTTTGATTAATACTCAATCAAATTTCACACCAAGCCCATTAATAACTTTTGCAGTAATTAATCAAACTTCGCCAAATTTACAGGTAAGTTGCCGTAATAACAGCCAATGTTGCCTGCAAAACTACATGGAAAACGGTTGAGAATTGACGTCTGAATTGACGTCTAAATGAATAACTTTTATTAATACTCAATCAAATTTCACACCAAGCTCATTAATAACTTTTGCAGTAATTAATCAAACTTCGCCAAATTTACAGGGAAGTTGCCGTAATACCAGCCGATGGTGCCTGCAAAACTACATGGAAATTAGTTAAGAATTGACATCTGAATTGACGTCTAAATGAATAACTTTTAATAATACTCAATCAAATTTCACACCAATCTCTTTAATATTTTTTGAAGTAATAAATCAAACTTCGCTAAGTTTACACGGAAGTTGCCGTAATACCAGCCGATGTTGCCTGCATAACTACATGGAAAACGGTTAAGAATTGACGTCTGAATTGACGTCTAAATGAATAACTTTTAATAATACTCAATCAAATTTCACACCAAGCCCATTAATAACTTTCGCAGTAATTATTCAAACTTCGCCAATTTTACAGGGAAGTTGCCGTAATAACAGCCAATGTTGCCTGCAAAACTACATGGGAAACGGTTGAGAATTGACGTTTGAATTGACGTCTAAATGAATAACTTTTAATAATACTCAATCAAATTTCACACCAATCTCATTAATAACTTTTGCAGTAATTAATCAAACTTCGCCAAATTTACAGGTAAGTTGCCGTAATAACAGCCAATGTTGCCTGCAAAACTACATGGAAAACGGTTGAGAATTGACGTCTGAATTGACGTCTAAATGAATAACTTTTATTAATACTCAATCAAATTTCACACCAAGCTCATTAATAACTTTTGCAGTAATTAATCAAACTTCGCCAAGTTTACACGGAAGTTGCCGTAATACCAGCCGATGTTGCCTGCAAAACTACATGGAAAACGGTTGAGAATTGACGTCTGAATTGACGTCTAAATGAATAACTTTTAATAATACTCAATCAAATTTCACACCAAGCCCATTAATAACTTTCGCAGTAATTAATCAAACTTCGCCAATTTTACAGGGAAGTTGCCGTAATAACAGCCAATGTTGCCTGCAAAACTACATGGGGAACGGTTGAGAATTGACGTTTGAAATGACGTCTAAATGAATAACTTTTAATAATACTCAATCAAATTTCACACCAATCTCATTAATAACTTTTGCAGTAATTAATCAAACTTCGCCAAATTTACAGGTAAGTTGCCGTAATAACAGCCAATGTTGCCTGCAAAACTACATGGAAAACGGTTGAGAATTGACGTCTGAATTGACGTCTAAATGAATAACTTTTATTAATACTCAATCAAATTTCACACCAAGCTCATTAATAACTTTTGCAGTAATTAATCAAACTTCGCCAATTTTACAGGGAAGTTGCCGTAATAACAGCCAATGTTGCCTGCAAAACTACATGGGGAACGGTTGAGAATTGACGTTTGAATTGACGTCTAAATGAATATCTTTTAATAATACTCAATCAAATTTCACACCAAGCCCATTAATAACTTTTGCAGTAATTAATCAAACTTCGCCAAATTTACAGGTAAGTTGCCGTAATAACAGCCAATGTTGCCTGCAAAACTACATGGAAAACGGTTGAGAATTGACGTCTGAATTGACGTCTAAATGAATAACTTTTATTAATACTCAATCAAATTTCACACCAAGCTCATTAATAACTTTTGCAGTAATTAATCAAACTTCGCCAAATTTACAGGGAAGTTGCCGTAATACCAGCCGATGGTGCCTGCAAAACTACATGGAAATTAGTTAAGAATTGACATCTGAATTGACGTCTAAATGAATAACTTTTAATAATACTCAATCAAATTTCACACCAATCTCTTTAATACTTTTTGAAGTAATAAATCAAACTTCGCTAAGTTTACACGGAAGTTGCCGTAATACCAGCCGATGTTGCCTGCAAAACTACATGGAAAACGGTTAAGAATTGACGTCTGAATTGACGTCTAAATAAATAACTTTTAATAATACTCAATCAAATTTCACACCAATCTCATTAATAACTTTTGCAGTAATTAATCAAACTTCGCCAATTTTACAGGGAAGTTGCCGTAATAACAGCCAATGTTGCCTGCAAAACTACATGGGGAACGGTTAAGAATTGACGTCTGAATTGACGTCTAAATGAATAACTTTTAATAATACTCAATCAAATTTCACACCAATCTCATTAATAACTTTTGCAGTAATTAATCAAACTTCGCCAAATTTACAGGTAAGTTGCCGTAATAACAGCCAATGTTGCCTGCAAAACTACATGGAAAACGGTTGAGAATTGACGTCTGAATTGACGTCTAAATGAATAACTTTTAATAATACTCAATCAAATTTCACACCAATCTCATTAATAACTTTTGCAGTAATTAATCAAACTTCGCCAAATTTACAGGTAAGTTGCCGTAATAACAGCCGATGTTGCCTGCAAAACTACATGGAAAACGGTTGAGAATTGACGTCTGAATTGACGTCTAAATGAATAACTTTTAATAATACTCAATCAAATTTCACACCAATCTCTTTAATATTTTTTGAAGTAATAAATTAAACTTCGCTAAGTTTACACGGAAGTTGCCGTAATACCAGCCGATGTTGCTTGCAAAACTACATGGAAAACGGTTGAGAATTGACGTCTGAATTGACGTCAAAATGAATAACTTTTAATAATACTCAATCACATTTCACACCAAGCCCATTAATAACTTTCGCAGTAATTAATCAAACTTCGCCAATTGTACAGGGAAGTTGCCGTAATAACAGCCAATGTTGCCTGCAAAACTACATGGGGAACGGTTGAGAATTGACGTTTGAAATGACGTCTAAATGAATAACTTTTAATAATACTCAATCAAATTTCACACCAATCTCATTAATAACTTTTGCAGTAATTAATCAAACTTCGCCAAATTTACAGGTTAGTTGCCGTAATAACAGCCAATGTTGCCTGCAAAACTACATGGAAAACGGTTGAGAATTGACGTCTGAATTGACGTCTAAATGAATAACTTTTATTAATACTCAATCAAATTTCACACCAAGCTCATTAATAACTTTTGCAGTAATTAATCAAACTTCGCCAATTTTACAGGGAAGTTGCCGTATTAACAGCCAATGTTGCCTGCAAAACTACATGGGGAACGGTTGAGAATTGACGTTTGAATTGACGTCTAATTGAATATCTTTTAATAATACTCAATCAAATTTCACACCAAGCCCATTAATAACTTTTGCAGTAATTAATCAAACTTCGCCAAATTTACAGGTAAGTTGCCGTAATAACAGCCAATGTTGCCTGCAAAAGTACATGGAAAACGGTTATGAATTGACGTCTGAATTGACGTCTAAATGAATAACTTTTATTAATACTCAATCAAATTTCACACCAAGATCATTAATAACATTTGCAGTAATTAATCAAACTTCGCCAAATTTACAGGGAAGTTGCCGTAATACCAGCCGATGGTGCCTGCAAAACTACATGGAAATTAGTTAAGAATTGACATCTGAATTGACGTCTAAATGAATAACTTTTAATAATACTCAATCAAATTTCACACCAATCTCATTAATAACCTTTGCAGTAATTAATCAAACTTTGCCAAATTTACAGGGAAGTTGCCGTAATACCAGCCGATGGCGTCTGCAAAACTAGATAGAAAACGGTTGAGAATTGACGTCTGAATTGACGTCTAAATGAATAACTTTTATTAATACTCAATCAAATTTCACACCAATCTCAATAATAACTTTTGCAGTAATTAATCAAACTTCGCCAAATTTACAGGGAAGTTTCCGTAATAACAGTCAATGTTGCCTGCAAAACTACATGGAAAACGGTTGAGAATTGACGTCTGAATTGACGTCTAAATGAATAACTTTTAATAATACTCAATCAAATTTCACACCAAGCCCATTAATAACTTTTGCAGTAATTAATCAAACTTCGCCAAAATTACAGGGCAGTTGCCGTAATACCAGCCGATGGTGCTTGCAAAATTACATGGAAAACAATTGATAATTGACATCTTAATTGACGTCTAAATGAATAACTTTTAATAATACTCAATCAAATTTCACATCAATCTCTTTAGTAATTTTTGCAGTAATAAATCAAACTTTGCCAATTTTACAGGGAAGTTGCCGTAATAACAGCCAATGTTGCCTGCAAAAGTACATGGATTATTATTAATACTCAATCAAATTTCACACCAAGCTCATTAATAACATTTGCAGTAATTCATCAAACTTCGCCAAATTTACAGGGAAGTTGCCGTAATACCAGCCGATGGTGCCTGCAAAACTACATGGAAATTAGTTAAGAATTGACATCTGAATTGACGTCTAAATGAATAACTTTTAATAATACTCAATCAAATTTCACACCAATCTCATTAATAACTTTTGCAGTAATTAATCAAACTTTGCCAAATTTACAGGGAAGTTGCCGTAATACCAGCCGATGGCGTCTGCAAAACTAGATAGAAAACGGTTGAGAATTGACATCTGAATTGACGTCTAAATGAATAACTTTTATTAATACTCAATCAAATTTCACACCAATCTCATTAATAACTTTTGCAGTAATTAATCAAACTTCGCCAAATTTACAGGGAAGTTGCCGTAATAACAGTCAATGTTGCCTGCAAAACTACATGGAAAACGGTTGAGAATTGACGTCTGAATTGACGTCTAAATGAATAACTTTTAATAATACTCAATCAAATTTCACACCAAGCCCATTAATAACTTTTGCAGTAATTAATCAAACTTCGCCAAATTTACAGGGAAGTTGCCGTAATACCAGCCAATGTTGCCTGCAAAACTACATGGGAAACGGTTAAGAATTGACGTCTGAATTGACATCTAAATGAATAACTTTTAATAATACTCAATCAAATTTCACACCAATCTCATTAATAACTTTTGCAGTAATTAATCAAACTTCGCCAAATTTACAGGGAAGTTGCCGTAATACCAGCCAATGGTGCCTGCAAAACTACATGGAAATTAGTTAAGAATTGACGTCTGAATTGACGTCTAAATTAATAACTTTGATTAATACTCAATCAAATTTCACACCAATCTCATTAATAACTTTTGCAGTAATTAATCAAACTTTGCCAATTTTACAGGGAAGTTGCCGTAATAACAGCCAATGTTGCCTGCAAAACTACATGGGAAACGGTTGAGAATTGACGTCTGAATTGACGTCTAAATGAATGACTTTTAATAATACTCAATCAAATTTCACACCAATCTCATTAATAACTTTTGCAGTAATTAATCAAACTTCGCCAACTTTACAGGTAAGTTGCCGTAATAACAGCCAATGTTGCCTGCAAAAATACATGGAAAACGGTTGAGAATTGACGTCTGAATTGACGTCTAAATGAATAACTTTTATTAATACTCAATCAAATTTCACACCAATCTCTTTAATATTTTTTGCAGTAATAAATCAAACTTCGCTATGTTTACACGGAAGTTGCCGTAATACCAGCCGATGTTGCCTGCAAAACTACATGGAAAACGGTTGAGAATTGACGTCTGAATTGACGTCTAAATGAATAACTTTTATTAATACTCAATCAAATTTCACACCAAGCTCATTAATAACTTTTGCAGTAGTTAATCAAACTTCGCCAAATTTACAGGGAAGTTGCCGTAATACCAGCCGATGGTGCCTGCAAAACTACATGGAAATTAGTTAAGAATTGACATCTGAATTGACGTCTAAATGAATAACTTTTAATAATACTCAATCAAATTTCACACCAATCTCATTAATAACTTTTGCAGTAATTAATCAAACTTCGCCAAATTTACAGGTAAGTTGCCGTAATAACAGCCAATGTTGCCTGCAAAACTACATGGAAAACGGTTGAGAATTGACGTCTGAATTGACGTCTAAATGAATAAATTTTATTAATACTCAATCAAATTTCACACCAAGCTCATTAATAACTTTTGCAGTAATTAATCAAACTTCGCCAAATTTACAGGTAAGTTGCCGTAATAACAGCCAATGTTGCCTGCAAAAGTACATGGAAAACGGTTATGAATTGACGTCTGAATTGACGTCTAAATGAATAACTTTTATTAATACTCAATCAAATTTCACACCAAGATCATTAATAACATTTGCAGTAATTAATCAAACTTCGCCAAATTTACAGGGAAGTTGCCGTAATACCAGCCGATGGCGTCTGCAAAACTAGATAGAAAACGGTTGAGAATTGACGTCTGAATTGACGTCTAAATGAATAACTTTTATTAATACTCAATCAAATTTCACACCAATCTCATTAATAACTTTTGCAGTAATTAATCAAACTTCGCCAAATTTACAGGGAAGTTTCCGTAATAACAGTCAATGTTGCCTGCAAAACTACATGGAAAACGGTTGAGAATTGACGTCTGAATTGACGTCTAAATGAATAACTTTTAATAATACTCAATCAAATTTCACACCAAGCCCATTAATAACTTTTGCAGTAATTAATCAAACTTCGCCAAATTTACAGGGCAGTTGCCGTAATACCAGCCGATGGTGCTTGCAAAATTACATGGAAAACAATTGATAATTGACATCTTAATTGACGTCTAAATGAATAACTTTTAATAATACTCAATCAAATTTCACATCAATCTCTTTAGTAATTTTTGCAGTAATAAATCAAACTTCTCTAAGTTTACATTAATCAAACTTCACTAAATTTACAGGGAAGTGGCCGAAATAACTGCCGATGTTACCTACAAAACTACATGGAAAAGGGTTGAGAATTGACGTCTGAATTGACGTCTAAATTAATAACTTTTAATAATACTCAATCAAATTTCACACCAATCTCATTAATAACATTTGCAGTAATTAATCAAACTTTGCCAATTTTACAGGGAAGTTGCCGTAATAACAGCCGATGTTGCCTGCAAAACTACATGGGAAACGGTTGAGAATTGACGTCTGAATTGACGTCTAAATGAATAACTTTTAATAATACTCAATCAAATTTCACACCAATCTCATTAATAACTTTTGCAGTAATTAATCAAACTTCGCCAAATTTACAGGTAAGTTGCCGTAATAACAGCCAATGTTGCCTGCAAAAGTACATGGATAACGGTTGAGAATTGACGTCTGAATTGACGTCTAAATGAATAACTTTTATTAATACTCAATCAAATTTCACACCAAGCTCATTAATAACATTTGCAGTAATTAATCAAACTTCGCCAAATTTACAGGGAAGTTGCCGTAATACCAGCCGATGGTGCCTGCAAAACTACATGGAAATTAGTTAAGAATTGACATCTGAGTTGACGTCTAAATGAATAACTTTTAAAAATACTCAATCAAATTTCACACTAATCTCTTTAATAACTTTTGCAGTAATTAATCAAACTTTGCCAAATTTACAGGGAAGTTGCCGTAATACCAGCCGATGGCGTCTGCAAAACTAGATAGAAAACCTTTTGAGAATTGACATCTGAATTGACGTCTAAATGAATAACTTTTATTAATACTCAATCAAATTTCACACCAATCTCATTAATAACTTTTGCAGTAATTAATCAAACTTCGCCAAATTTACAGGGAAGTTGCCGTAATAACAGTCAATGTTGCCTGCAAAACTACATGGAAAACGGTTGAGAATTGACGTCTGAATTGACGTCTAAATGAATAACTTTTAATAATACTCAATCAAATTTCACACCAAGCCCATTAATAACTTTTGCAGTAATTAATCAAACTTCGCCAAATTTACAGGGAAGTTGCCGTAATACCAGCCAATGTTGCCTGCAAAACTACATGGGAAACGGTTAAGAATTGACGTCTGAATTGACGTCTAAATGAATAACTTTTAATAATACTCAATCAAATTTCACACCAATCTCATTAATAACGTTTGCAGTAATTAATCAAACTTCGCCAAATTTACAGGGAAGTTGCCGTAATACCAGCCAATGGTGCCTGCAAAACTACATGGAAATTAGTTAAGAATTGACGTCTGAATTGACGTCTAAATTAATAACTTTTAATAATACTCAATCAAATTTCACACCAATCTCATTAATAACTTTTGCAGTAATTAATCAAACTTTGCCAATTTTACAGGGAAGTTGCCGTAATAACAGCCAATGTTGCCTGCAAAACTACATGGGAAACGGTTGAGAATTGACGTCTGAATTGACGTCTAAATGAATGACTTTTAATAATACTCAATCAAATTTCACACCAATCTCATTAATAACTTTTGCAGTAATTAATCAAACTTCGCCAAATTTACAGGTAAGTTGCCGTAATAACAGCCAATGTTGCCTGCAAAAATACATGGAAAACGGTTGAGAATTGACGTCTGAATTGACGTCTAAATGAATAACTTTTATTAATACTCAATCAAATTTCACACCAATCTCTTTAATATTTTTTGCAGTAATAAATCAAACTTCGCTATGTTTACACGGAAGTTGCCATAATACCAGCCGATGTTGCCTGCAAAACTACATGGAAAACGGTTGAGAATTGACGTCTGAATTGACGTCTAAATGAATAACTTTTAATAATACTCAATCAAATTTCACACCAAGCCCATTAATAACTTTTGCAGTAATTAATCAAACTTCGCCAATTTTACAGGGAAGTTGCCGTAATAACAGTCAATGATGCCTGCAAAACTACATGGGGAACGGTTGAGAATTGACGTTTGAATTGACGTCTAAATGAATATCTTTTAATAATACTCAATCAAATTTCACACCAAGCCCATTAATAACTTTTGCAGTAATTAATCAAACTTCGCCAAATTTACAGGTAAGTTGCCGTAATAACAGCCAATGTTGCCTGCAAAACTACATGGAAAACGGTTGAGAATTGACGTCTGAACTGACGTCTAAATGAATAACTTTTATTAATACTCAATCAAATTTCACACCAAGCTCATTAATAACTTTTGCAGTAATTAATCAAACTTCGCCAAATTTACAGGGAAGTTGCCGTAATACCAGCCGATGGTGCCTGCAAAACTACATGGAAATTAGTTAAGAATTGACATCTGAATTGACGTCTAAATGAATAACTTTTAATAATACTCAATCAAATTTCACACCAATCTCATTAATAACTTTTGCAGTAATTAATCAAACTTCGCCAAATTTACAGGTAAGTTGCCGTAATAACAGCCAATGTTGCCTGCAAAACTACATGGAAAACGGTTGAGAATTGACGTCTGAATTGACGTCTAAATGAATAAATTTTATTAATACTCAATCAAATTTCACACCAAGCTCATTAATAACTTTTGCAGTAATTAATCAAACTTCGCCAAATTTACGGGTAAGTTGCCGTAATAACAGCCAATGTTGCCTGCAAAAGTACATGGAAAACGGTTATGAATTGACGTCTGAATTGACGTCTAAATGAATAACTTTTATTAATACTCAATCAAATTTCACACCAAGATCATTAATAACATTTGCAGTGATTAATCAAACTTCGCCAAACTTACAGGGAAGTTGCCGTAATACCAGCCGATGGTGCCTGCAAAACTACATGGAAATTAGTTAAGAATTGACATCTGAATTGACGTCTAAATGAATAACTTTTAATAATACTCAATCAAATTTCACACCAATCTCATTAATAACTTTTGCAGTAATTAATCAAACTTTGCCAACTTTACAGGGAAGTTGCCGTAATACCAGCCGATGGCGTCTGCAAAACTAGATAGAAAACGGTTGAGAATTGACGTCTGAATTGACGTCTAAATGAATAACTTTTATTAATACTCAATCAAATTTCACACCAATCTCATTAATAACTTTTGCAGTAATTAATCAAACTTCGCCAAATTTACAGGGAAGTTTCCGTAATAACAGTCAATGTTGCCTGCAAAACTACATGGAAAACGGTTAAGAATTGACGTCTGAATTGACGTCTAAATGAATAACTTTTAATAATACTCAATCAAATTTCACACCAAGCCCATTAATAACTTTTGCAGTAATTAATCAAACTTCGCCAAATTTACAGGGAAGTTGCCGTAATACCAGCCGATGGTGTCTGCAAAACTACATGGGAAACGGTTGAGAATTGACGTCAGAATTGACGTCTAAATGAATAACTTTTAATAATACTCAATCAAATTTCACACAAATCTCATTAATAACTTTTGCAGTAATTAATCAAACTTCGCCATATTTACAGGGAAGTTGCCGTAATACCAGCCAATGGTGCCTGCAAAACTACATGGAAATTAGTTAAGAATTGACGTCTGAATTGACGTCTAAATTAATAACTTTTAATAATACTCAATCAAATTTCACACCAATCTCATTAATAACTTTTGCAGTAATTAATCAAACTTTGCCAATTTTACAGGGAAGTTGCCGTAATAACAGCCAATGTTGCCTGCAAAACTACATGGGAAACGGTTGAGAATTGACGTCTGAATTGACGTCTAAATGAATGACTTTTAATAATACTCAATCAAATTTCACACCAATCTCATTAATAACTTTTGCAGTAATTAATCAAACTTCGCCAAATTTACAGGTAAGTTGCCGTAATAACAGCCAATGTTGCCTGCAAAAATACATGGAAAACGGTTGAGAATTGACGTCTGAATTGACGTCTAAATGAATAACTTTTATTAATACTCAATCAAATTTCACACCAATCTCTTTAATATTTTTTGCAGTAATAAATCAAACTTCGCTATGTTTACACGGAAGTTGCCGTAATACCAGCCGATGTTGCCTACAAAACTACATGGAAAACGGTTGAGAATTGACGTCTGAATTGACGTCTAAATGAATAACTTTTAATAATACTCAATCAAATTTCACACCAAGCCCATTAATAACTTTTGCAGTAATTAATCAAACTTCGCCAATTTTACAGGGAAGTTGCCGTAATAACAGCCGATGTTGCCTGCAAAACTACATGGGAAACGGTTGAGAATTGACGTCTGAATTGACGTCTAAATTAATAACTTTTAATAATACTCAATCAAATTTCACACCAATCTCATTAATAACATTTGCAGTAATTAATCAAACTTTGCCAATTTTACAGGGAAGTTGCCGTAATAACAGCCGATGTTACCTACAAAACTACATGGAAAAGGGTTGAGAATTGACGTCTGAATTGACGTCTAAATTAATAACTTTTAATAATACTCAATCAAATTTCACACCAATCTCATTAATAACATTTGCAGTAATTAATCAAACTTTGCCAATTTTACAGGGAAGTTGCCGTAATAACAGCCGATGTTGCCTGCAAAACTACATGGGAAACGGTTGAGAATTGACGTCTGAATTGACGTCTAAATGAATAACTTTTAATAATACTCAATCAAATTTCACACCAATCTCATTAATAACTTTTGCAGTAATTAATCAAACTTCGCCAAATTTACAGGTAAGTTGCCGTAATAACAGCCAATGTTGCCTGCAAAAGTACATGGATAACGGTTGAGAATTGACGTCTGAATTGACGTCTAAATGAATAACTTTTATTAATACTCAATCAAATTTCACACCAAGCTCATTAATAACATTTGCAGTAATTAATCAAACTTCGCCAAATTTACAGGGAAGTTGCCGTAATACCAGCCGATGGTGCCTGCAAAACTACATGGAAATTAGTTAAGAATTGACATCTGAGTTGACGTCTAAATGAATAACTTTTAAAAATACTCAATCAAATTTCACACTAATCTCTTTAATAACTTTTGCAGTAATTAATCAAACTTTGCCAAATTTACAGGGAAGTTGCCGTAATACCAGCCGATGGCGTCTGCAAAACTAGATAGAAAACCTTTTGAGAATTGACATCTGAATTGACGTCTAAATGAATAACTTTTATTAATACTCAATCAAATTTCACACCAATCTCATTAATAACTTTTGCAGTAATTAATCAAACTTCGCCAAATTTACAGGGAAGTTGCCGTAATAACAGTCAATGTTGCCTGCAAAACTACATGGAAAACGGTTGAGAATTGACGTCTGAATTGACGTCTAAATGAATAACTTTTAATAATACTCAATCAAATTTCACACCAAGCCCATTAATAACTTTTGCAGTAATTAATCAAACTTCGCCAAATTTACAGGGAAGTTGCCGTAATACCAGCCAATGTTGCCTGCAAAACTACATGGGAAACGGTTAAGAATTGACGTCTGAATTGACGTCTAAATGAATAACTTTTAATAATACTCAATCAAATTTCACACCAATCTCATTAATAACGTTTGCAGTAATTAATCAAACTTCGCCAAATTTACAGGGAAGTTGCCGTAATACCAGCCAATGGTGCCTGCAAAACTACATGGAAATTAGTTAAGAATTGACGTCTGAATTGACGTCTAAATTAATAACTTTTAATAATACTCAATCAAATTTCACACCAATCTCATTAATAACTTTTGCAGTAATTAATCAAACTTTGCCAATTTTACAGGGAAGTTGCCGTAATAACAGCCAATGTTGCCTGCAAAACTACATGGGAAACGGTTGAGAATTGACGTCTGAATTGACGTCTAAATGAATGACTTTTAATAATACTCAATCAAATTTCACACCAATCTCATTAATAACTTTTGCAGTAATTAATCAAACTTCGCCAAATTTACAGGTAAGTTGCCGTAATAACAGCCAATGTTGCCTGCAAAAATACATGGAAAACGGTTGAGAATTGACGTCTGAATTGACGTCTAAATGAATAACTTTTATTAATACTCAATCAAATTTCACACCAATCTCTTTAATATTTTTTGCAGTAATAAATCAAACTTCGCTATGTTTACACGGAAGTTGCCGTAATACCAGCCGATGTTGCCTGCAAAACTACATGGAAAACGGTTGAGAATTGACGTCTGAATTGACGTCTAAATGAATAACTTTTAATAATACTCAATCAAATTTCACACCAAGCCCATTAATAACTTTTGCAGTAATTAATCAAACTTCGCCAATTTTACAGGGAAGTTGCCGTAATAACAGCCAATGATGCCTGCAAAACTACATGGGGAACGGTTGAGAATTGACGTTTGAATTGACGTCTAAATGAATATCTTTTAATAATACTCAATCAAATTTCACACCAAGCCCATTAATAACTTTTGCAGTAATTAATCAAACTTCGCCAAATTTACAGGTAAGTTGCCGTAATAACAGCCAATGTTGCCTGCAAAACTACATGGAAAACGGTTGAGAATTGACGTCTGAACTGACGTCTAAATGAATAACTTTTATTAATACTCAATCAAATTTCACACCAAGCTCATTAATAACTTTTGCAGTAATTAATCAAACTTCGCCAAATTTACAGGGAAGTTGCCGTAATACCAGCCGATGGTGCCTGCAAAACTACATGGAAATTAGTTAAGAATTGACATCTGAATTGACGTCTAAATGAATAACTTTTAATAATACTCAATCAAATTTCACACCAATCTCATTAATAACTTTTGCAGTAATTAATCAAACTTCGCCAAATTTACAGGTAAGTTGCCGTAATAACAGCCAATGTTGCCTGCAAAACTACATGGAAAACGGTTGAGAATTGACGTCTGAATTGACGTCTAAATGAATAAATTTTATTAATACTCAATCAAATTTCACACCAAGCTCATTAATAACTTTTGCAGTAATTAATCAAACTTCGCCAAATTTACGGGTAAGTTGCCGTAATAACAGCCAATGTTGCCTGCAAAAGTACATGGAAAACGGTTATGAATTGACGTCTGAATTGACGTCTAAATGAATAACTTTTATTAATACTCAATCAAATTTCACACCAAGATCATTAATAACATTTGCAGTGATTAATCAAACTTCGCCAAACTTACAGGGAAGTTGCCGTAATACCAGCCGATGGTGCCTGCAAAACTACATGGAAATTAGTTAAGAATTGACATCTGAATTGACGTCTAAATGAATAACTTTTAATAATACTCAATCAAATTTCACACCAATCTCATTAATAACTTTTGCAGTAATTAATCAAACTTTGCCAACTTTACAGGGAAGTTGCCGTAATACCAGCCGATGGCGTCTGCAAAACTAGATAGAAAACGGTTGAGAATTGACGTCTGAATTGACGTCTAAATGAATAACTTTTATTAATACTCAATCAAATTTCACACCAATCTCATTAATAACTTTTGCAGTAATTAATCAAACTTCGCCAAATTTACAGGGAAGTTTCCGTAATAACAGTCAATGTTGCCTGCAAAACTACATGGAAAACGGTTAAGAATTGACGTCTGAATTGACGTCTAAATGAATAACTTTTAATAATACTCAATCAAATTTCACACCAAGCCCATTAATAACTTTTGCAGTAATTAATCAAACTTCGCCAAATTTACAGGGAAGTTGCCGTAATACCAGCCGATGGTGTCTGCAAAACTACATGGAAAACGGTTGAGAATTGACGTCTGAATTGACGTCTAAATGAATAACTTTTAATAATACTCAATCAAATTTCACACAAATCTCATTAATAACTTTTGCAGTAATTAATCAAACTTCGCCATATTTACAGGGAAGTTGCCGTAATACCAGCCAATGGTGCCTGCAAAACTACATGGAAATTAGTTAAGAATTGACGTCTGAATTGACGTCTAAATTAATAACTTTTAATAATACTCAATCAAATTTCACACCAATCTCATTAATAACTTTTGCAGTAATTAATCAAACTTTGCCAATTTTACAGGGAAGTTGCCGTAATAACAGCCAATGTTGCCTGCAAAACTAC
>CAXHKU010000636.1:0-26333 GCA_964017125.1 Flabesymbios commensalis
CAATTCAGACGTCAATTTCTCAACGTCTTCCATGTAGTTTTGCAGGCATCATCGGCTGTTATTAAGGCAAATTCCTTGTGAATTTGGCGAAGTTTGATTAATTACTGCAAAAGTTATTAATGAGATTGGTGTGAAATTTGCTTGAGTATTATTAAAAGTTATTCATTTAGACGTCAATTCATACGTCAATTCTCAACCGTTTTCCATGTAGTTTTTCAGGCACCATCGGCTGGTATTACGACAACTTCCCTGTAAATTTGGCGAAATTGGATTAATTACTGCAAAAAGTTAATAATGAGATTGGTGTGAAATTTGCTTGAGTATTATTAAAAGTTATTCATTTAGACGTCAATTCAGACGTCAATTCTCAACCGTCTTCCATGTAGTTTTGCAGGCACCATCGGCTGTTATTAAGGCAACTTCCGTGTAAATTTGGCGAAGTTTGATTAATTACTGCAAAAGTTATTAATGAGATTGGTGTGAAATTTGCTTGAGTATTATTAAAAGTTATTCATTTAGACGTCAATTCAGACGTCAATTCTCAACCGTTTTCCATGTAATTTTACAGGCACCATCGGCTGGTATTACGGCAATTGCCCTGTGAATTTGGCGAAGTGAGATTAATTACTGCAAAAGCTATTAATGAGATTGGTGTGAAATTTGCTTGAGTATTATTAAAAGTTATTCATTTAGACGTCAATTCATACGTCAATTCTCAACCGTTTCCCATGTAGTTTTACAGGCACCATCGGCTGGTATTACGACAACTTCCCTGTAAATTTGGCGAAGTTTGATTAATTACTGCAAAAGTTAATAATGAGATTGGTGTGAAATTTGCTTGAGTATTATTAAAAGTTATTCCTTTAGACGTCAATTCAGACGTCAATTCTCAACCGTTTTCCATGTAATTTTGCAGGCACCATCGTCTGGTATTACGGCAACTTCCCTGTAAATTTGGCGAAGTTTGATTAATTACCGCAAAAATTATTAATGAGATTGGTGTGAAATTTGATTGAGTATTATTAAAAGTTATTCATTTAGACGTCAATTCAGACGTCAATTCTCAACCGTTTTCCATGTAGTTTTACAGGCACCATCGGCTGGTATTACGGCAACTTCCCTGTAAATTTGGCGAAGTTGATTAATTACTGCAAAAGTTATTAATGAGATTGGTGTGAAATTTGCTTGAGTATTATTAAAAGTTATTCATTTAGACGTCAATTCAGACGTCAATTCTCAACCGTCTTCCATGTAGTTTTGCAGGCATCATCGGCTGTTATTAAGGCAAATTCCGTGTGAATTTGGCGAAGTTTGATTAATTACTGCAAAAGTTATTAATGAGATTGGTGTGAAATTTGCTTGAGTATTATTAAAAGTTATTCATTTAGACGTCAATTCATACGTCAATTCTCAACCGTCTTCCATGTAGTTTTACAGGCACCATCGGCTGGTATTACGACAACTTCCCTGTAAATTTGGCGAAGTTTGATTAATTACTGCAAAAGTTATTAATGAGAATGGTGTGAAATTTGCTTGAGTATTATTAAAAGTTATTCATTTAGACGTCAATTCAGACGTCAATTCTCAACCGTCTTCCATGTAGTTTTGCAGGCATCATCGGCTGTTATTAAGGCAAATTCCGTGTGAATTTGGCGAAGTTTGATTAATTACTGCCAAAAGTTATTAATGAGATTGGTGTGAAATTTGCTTGAGTATTATTAAAAGTTATTCATTTAGACGTCAATTCATACGTCAATTCTCAACCGTTTCCCATGTAGTTTTACAGGCACCATCGGCTGGTATTACGACAACTTCCCTGTAAATTTGGCGAAATTGGATTAATTACTGCAAAAGTTAATAATGAGATTGGTGTGAAATTTGCTTGAGTATTATTAAAAGTTATTCATTTAGACGTCAATTCAGACGTCAATTCTCAACCGTCTTCCATGTAGTTTTGCAGGCACCATCGGCTGTTATTAAGGCAACTTCCGTGTAAATTTGGCGAAGTTTGATTAATTACTGCAAAAGTTATTAATGAGATTGGTGTGAAATTTGCTTGAGTATTATTAAAAGTTATTCATTTAGACGTCAATTCATACGTCAATTCTCAACCGTTTTCCATGTAGTTTTACAGGCACCATCGGCTGGTATTACGGCAACTTCCCTGTAAATTTGGCGAAGTTTGATTAATTACTGCAAAAGTTATTAATGAGATTGGTGTGAAATTTGCTTGAGTATTATTAAAAGTTATTCATTTAGACGTCAATTCAGACGTCAATTCTCAACCGTCTTCCATGTAGTTTTGCAGGCATCATCGGCTGTTATTAAGGCAAATTCCGTGTGAATTTGGCGAAGTTTGATTAATTACTGCAAAAGTTATTAATGAGATTGGTGTGAAATTTGCTTGAGTATTATTAAAAGTTATTCATTTAGACGTCAATTCATACGTCAATTCTCAACCGTTTCCCATGTAGTTTTACAGGCACCATCGGCTGGTATTACGACAACTTCCCTGTAAATTTGGCGAAATTGGATTAATTACTGCAAAAGTTAATAATGAGATTGGTGTGAAATTTGCTTGAGTATTATTAAAAGTTATTCATTTAGACGTCAATTCAGACGTCAATTCTCAACCGTCTTCCATGTAGTTTTGCAGGCACCATCGGCTGTTATTAAGGCAACTTCCGTGTAAATTTGGCGAAGTTTGATTAATTACTGCAAAAGTTATTAATGAGATTGGTGTGAAATTTGCTTGAGTATTATTAAAAGTTATTCATTTAGACGTCAATTCATACGTCAATTCTCAACCGTTTTCCATGTAGTTTTACAGGCACCATCGGCTGGTATTACGGCAACTTCCCTGTAAATTTGGCGAAGTTTGATTAATTACTGCAAAAGTTATTAATGAGATTGGTGTGAAATTTGCTTGAGTATTATTAAAAGTTATTCATTTAGACGTCAATTCAGACGTCAATTCTCAACCGTCTTCCATGTAGTTTTGCAGGCATCATCGGCTGTTATTAAGGCAAATTCCGTGTGAATTTGGCGAAGTTTGATTAATTACTGCAAAAGTTATTAATGAGATTGGTGTGAAATTTGCTTGAGTATTATTAAAAGTTATTCATTTAGACGTCAATTCAGACGTCAATTCTCAACCGTTTTCCATGTAATTTTGCAGGCACCATCGTCTGGTATTACGGCAACTTCCCTGTAAATTTGGCGAAGTTTGATTAATTACTGCAAAAGTTATTAATGAGATTGGTGTGAAATTTGATTGAGTATTATTAAAAGTTATTCATTTAGACGTCAATTCAGACGTCAATTCTCAACCGTTTTCCATGTAGTTTTACAGGCACCATCGGCTGGTATTACGGCAACTTCCCTGTAAATTTGGCGAAGTTTGATTAATTACTGCAAAAGTTATTAATGAGATTGGTGTGAAATTTGCTTGAGTATTATTAAAAGTTATTCATTTAGACGTCAATTCAGACGTCAATTCTCAACCGTCTTCCATGTAGTTTTGCAGGCATCATCGGCTGTTATTAAGGCAAATTCCGTGTGAATTTGGCGAAGTTTGATTAATTACTGCAAAAGTTATTAATGAGATTGGTGTGAAATTTGCTTGAGTATTATTAAAAGTTATTCATTTAGACGTCAATTCATACGTCAATTCTCAACCATCTTCCATGTAGTTTTACAGGCACCATCGGCTGTTATTACGACAACTTCCCTGTAAATTTGGCGAAGTTTGATTAATTACTGCAAAAGTTATTAATGAGATTGGTGTGGAATTTGCTTGAGTATTATTAAAAGTTATTCATTTAGACGTCAATTCAGACGTCAATTCTCAACCGTCTTCCATGTAGTTTTGCAGGCATCATCGGCTGTTATTAAGGCAAATTCCGTGTGAATTTGGCGAAGTTTGATTAATTACTGCAAAAGTTATTAATGAGATTGGTGTGAAATTTTGCTTGAGTATTATTAAAAGTTATTCATTTAGACGTCAATTCATACGTCAATTCTCAACCGTTTCCCATGTAGTTTTACAGGCACCATCGGCTGGTATTACGACAACTTCCCTGTAAATTTGGCGAAATTGGATTAATTACTGCAAAAGTTATTAATGAGATTGGTGTGAAATTTGCTTGAGTATTATTAAAAGTTATTCATTTAGACGTCAATTCAGACGTCAATTCTCAACCGTCTTCCATGTAGTTTTGCAGGCACCATCGGCTGTTATTAAGGCAACTTCCGTGTAAATTTGGCGAAGTTTGATTAATTACTGCAAAAGTTATTAATGAGATTGGTGTGAAATTTGCTTGAGTATTATTAAAAGTTATTCATTTAGACGTCAATTCATACGTCAATTCTCAACCGTTTTCCATGTAGTTTTACAGGCACCATCGGCTGGTATTACGGCAACTTCCCTGTAAATTTGGCGAAGTTTGATTAATTACTGCAAAAGTTATTAATGAGATTGGTGTGAAATTTGCTTGAGTATTATTAAAAGTTATTCATTTAGACGTCAATTCAGATGTCAATTCTCAACCGTCTTCCATGTAGTTTTGCAGGCATCATCGGCTGTTATTAAGGCAAATTCCGTGTGAATTTGGCGAAGTTTGATTAATTACTGCAAAAGTTATTAATGAGATTGGTGTGAAATTTGCTTGAGTATTATTAAAAGTTATTCATTTAGACGTCAATTCATACGTCAATTCTCAACCGTTTCCCATGTAGTTTTACAGGCACCATCGGCTGGTATTACGACAACTTCCCTGTAAATTTGGCGAAATTGGATTAATTACTGCAAAAGTTAATAATGAGATTGGTGTGAAATTTGCTTGAGTATTATTAAAAGTTATTCATTTAGACGTCAATTCAGACGTCAATTCTCAACCGTCTTCCATGTAGTTTTGCAGGCATCATCGGCTGTTATTAAGGCAAATTCCGTGTGAATTTGGCGAAGTTTGATTAATTACTGCAAAAGTTATTAATGAGATTGGTGTGAAATTTGCTTGAGTATTATTAAAAGTTATTCATTTAGACGTCAATTCATACGTCAATTCTCAACCGTTTCCCATGTAGTTTTACAGGCACCATCGGCTGGTATTACGACAACTTCCCTGTAAATTTGGCGAAATTGGATTAATTACTGCAAAAGTTAATAATGAGATTGGTGTGAAATTTGCTTGAGTATTATTAAAAGTTATTCATTTAGACGTCAATTCAGACGTCAATTCTCAACCGTCTTCCATGTAGTTTTGCAGGCATCATCGGCTGTTATTAAGGCAAATTCCGTGTGAATTTGGCGAAGTTTGATTAATTACTGCAAAAGTTATTAATGAGATTGGTGTGAAATTTGCTTGAGTATTATTAAAAGTTATTCATTTAGACGTCAATTCATACGTCAATTCTCAACCGTTTCCCATGTAGTTTTACAGGCACCATCGGCTGGTATTACGACAACTTCCCTGTAAATTTGGCGAAATTGGATTAATTACTGCAAAAGTTAATAATGAGATTGGTGTGAAATTTGCTTGAGTATTATTAAAAGTTATTCATTTAGACGTCAATTCATACGTCAATTCTCAACCGTCTTCCATGTAGTTTTGCAGGCACCATCGGCTGTTATTAAGGCAACTTCCGTGTAAATTTGGCGAAGTTTGATTAATTACTGCAAAAGTTATTAATGAGATTGGTGTGAAATTTGCTTGAGTATTATTAAAAGTTATTCATTTAGACGTCAATTCATACGTCAATTCTCAACCGTTTTCCATGTAGTTTTACAGGCACCATCGGCTGGTATTACGGCAACTTCCCTGTAAATTTGGCGAAGTTTGATTAATTACTGCAAAAGTTATTAATGAGATTGGTGTGAAATTTGCTTGAGTATTATTAAAAGTTATTCATTTAGACGTCAATTCAGACGTCAATTCTCAACCGTCTTCCATGTAGTTTTGCAGGCATCATCGGCTGTTATTAAGGCAAATTCCGTGTGAATTTGGCGAAGTTTGATTAATTACTGCAAAAGTTATTAATGAGATTGGTGTGAAATTTGCTTGAGTATTATTAAAAGTTATTCATTTAGACGTCAATTCATACGTCAATTCTCAACCGTTTCCCATGTAGTTTTACAGGCACCATCGGCTGGTATTACGACAACTTCCCTGTAAATTTGGCGAAATTGGATTAATTACTGCAAAAGTTAATAATGAGATTGGTGTGAAATTTGCTTGAGTATTATTAAAAGTTATTCATTTAGACGTCAATTCAGACGTCAATTCTCAACCGTCTTCCATGTAGTTTTGCAGGCATCATCTGCTGTTATTAAGGCAAATTCCGTGTGAATTTGGCGAAGTTTGATTAATTACTGCAAAAGTTATTAATGAGATTGGTGTGAAATTTGCTTGAGTATTATTAAAAGTTATTCATTTAGACGTCAATTCATACGTCAATTCTCAACCGTTTCCCATGTAGTTTTACAGGCACCATCGGCTGGTATTACGACAACTTCCCTGTAAATTTGGCGAAATTGGATTAATTACTGCAAAAGTTAATAATGAGATTGGTGTGAAATTTGCTTGAGTATTATTAAAAGTTATTCATTTAGACGTCAATTCAGACGTCAATTCTCAACCGTCTTCCATGTAGTTTTGCAGGTACCATCGGCTGTTATTAAGGCAACTTCCGTGTAAATTTGGCGAAGTTTGATTAATTACTGCAAAAGTTATTAATGAGATTGGTGTGAAATTTGCTTGAGTATTATTAAAAGTTATTCATTTAGACGTCAATTCATACGTCAATTCTCAACCGTTTTCCATGTAGTTTTACAGGCACCATCGGCTGGTATTACGGCAACTTCCCTGTAAATTTGGCGAAGTTTGATTAATTACTGCAAAAGTTATTAATGAGATTGGTGTGAAATTTGCTTGAGTATTATTAAAAGTTATTCATTTAGACGTCAATTCAGACGTCAATTCTCAACCGTCTTCCATGTAGTTTTGCAGGCATCATCGGCTGTTATTAAGGCAAATTCCGTGTGAATTTGGCGAAGTTTGATTAATTACTGCAAAAGTTATTAATGAGATTGGTGTGAAATTTGCTTGAGTATTATTAAAAGTTATTCATTTAGACGTCAATTCATACGTCAATTCTCAACCGTTTCCCATGTAGTTTTACAGGCACCATCGGCTGGTATTACGACAACTTCCCTGTAAATTTGGCGAAATTGGATTAATTACTGCAAAAGTTAATAATGAGATTGGTGTGAAATTTGCTTGAGTATTATTAAAAGCTATTCATTTAGACGTCAATTCAGACGTCAATTCTCAACCGTTTTCCATGTAATTTTGCAGACACCATCGACTGGTATTACGGCAACTTCCCTGTAAATTTGGCGAAGTTTGATTAATTACTGCAAAAGTTATTAATGAGATTGGTGTGAAATTTGCTTGAGTATTATTAAAAGTTATTCATTTAGACGTCAATTCAGACGTCAATTCTCAACCGTTTTCCATGTAGTTTTACAGGCACCATCGGCTGGTATTACGGCAACTTCCCTGTAAATTTGGCGAAGTTTGATTAATTACTGCAAAAGTTATTAATGAGATTGGCGTGAAATTTGCTTGAGTATTATTAAAAGTTATTCATTTAGACGTCAATTCGGACGTCAATTCTCAACCGTTTTCCATGTAATTGTACAGGCACCATTGGCTGGTATTACGGCAACTGCCCTGTAAATTTGGCGAAGTGTGATTAATTACTGCAAAAGTTATTAATGAGATTGGTGTGAAATTTGCTTGAGTATTATTAAAAGTTATTCATTTAGACGTCAATTCAGACGTCAATTCTTAACTGTTTTCCATGTAGTTTTGCAGGCACCATCGTCTGGTATTACGGCAACTCCGCTGTAAATTTGGCGAAGTTTGATTAATTACTGCAAAAGTTATTAATGAGATTGGTGTGAAATTTGATTGAGTATTATTAAAAGTTATTCATTTAGACGTCAATTCAGACGTCAATTCTCAACCGTTTCCCATGTAGTTTTACAGGCACCATCGGCTGGTATTACGACAACTTCCCTGTAAATTTGGCGAAATTTGATTAATTACTGCAAAAGTTAATAATGAGATTGGTGTGAAATTTGCTTGAGTATTATTAAAAGTTATTCATTTAGACGTCAATTCAGACGTCAATTCTCAACCGTTTTCCATGTAATTTTGCAGGCACCATCGTCTGGTATTACGGCAACTTCCCTGTAAATTTGGCGAAGTTTGATTAATTACTGCAAAAGTTATTAATGAGATTGGTGTGAAATTTGCTTGAGTATTATTAAAAGTTATTCATTTAGACGTCAATTCAGACGTCAATTCTCAACCGTTTTCCATGTAGTTTTACAGGCACCATCGGCTGGTATTACGGCAACTTCCCTGTAAATTTGGCGAAGTTTGATTAATTACTGCAAAAGTTATTAATGAGATTGGTGTGAAATTTGCTTGAGTATTATTAAAAGTTATTCATTTAGACGTCAATTCGGACGTCAATTCTCAACCGTTTTCCATGTAATTGTACAGGCACCATTGGCTGGTATTACGGCAACTGCCCTGTAAATTTGGCGAAGTGTGATTAATTACTGCAAAAGTTATTAATGAGATTGGTGTTAAATTTGCTTGAGTATTATTAAAAGTTATTCATTTAGACGTCAATTCAGACGTCAATTCTTAACTGTTTTCCATGTAGTTTTGCAGGCACCATAGTCTGGTACTACGGCAACTCCGTTGTAAATTTGGCGAAGTTTGATTAACTACTGCAAAAGTTATTAATGAGATTGGTGTGAAATTTGATTGAGTATTATTTCAAGTTATTTATTTAGACGTCAATTTAGACGTCAATTCTCAACCGTTTTCCATGTAGTTTTACAGGCACCATCTGCTGGTATTACGGCAACTGCCCTGTAAATTTGGCGAAGTGTGATTAATTACTGCAAAAGTTATTAATGAGATTGGTGTGAAATTTGATTGAGTATTATTAAAAGTTATTCATTTAGACGTCAATTTAGACGTCAATTCTCAACCGTTTTCCCTGTAGTTTTACAGGCACCATCGGCTGGTATTACGGCAACTGCCCTGTAAATTTGGCGAAGTGTGATTAATTACTGCAAAAGTTATTAATGAGATTGGTGTGAAATTTGCTTGAGTATTATTAAAAGTTATTGATTTAGACGTCAATTCAGACGTCAATTCTTAACTGTTTTCCATGTAGTTTTGCAGGCACCATCGTCTGGTATTACGGCAACTCCGCTGTAAATTTGGCGAAGTTTGATTAATTACTGCAAAAGTTATTAATGAGATTGGTGTGAAATTTGATTGAGTATTATTAAAAGTTATTCATTTAGACGTCAATTCAGACGTCAATTCTCAACCGTTTCCCATGTAGTTTTACAGGCACCATCGGCTGGTATTACGACAACTTCCCTGTAAATTTGGCGAAATTTGAATAATTACTGCAAAAGTTAATAATGAGATTGGTGTGAAATTTGCTTGAGTATTATTAAAAGTTATTCATTTAGACGTCAATTCAGACGTCAATTCTCAACCGTTTTCCATGTAATTTTGCAGGCACCATCGTCTGGTATTACGGCAACTTCCCTGTAAATTTGGCGAAGTTTGATTAATTACTGCAAAAGTTATTAATGAGATTGGTGTGAAATTTGCTTGAGTATTATTAAAAGTTATTCATTTAGACGTCAATTCAGACGTCAATTCTCAACCGTTTTCCATGTAGTTTTACAGGCACCATCGGTTGGTATTACGGCAACTTCCCTGTAAATTTGGCGAAGTTTGATTAATTACTGCAAAAGTTATTAATGAGATTGGTGTGAAATTTGCTTGAGTATTATTAAAAGCTATTCATTTAGACGTCAATTCGGACGTCAATTCTCAACCGTTTTTCATGTAATTGTACAGGCACCATTGGCTGGTATTACGGCAACTGCCCTGTAAATTTGGCGAAGTGTGATTAATTACTGCAAAAGTTATTAATGAGATTGGTGTGAAATTTGCTTGAGTATTATTAAAAGTTATTCATTTAGACGTCAATTCAGACGTCAATTCTCAACCGTTTTCCATGTAGTTTTACAGGCACCATCGGTTGGTATTACGGCAACTTCCCTGTAAATTTGGCGAAGTTTGATTAATTACTGCAAAAGTTATTAATGAGATTGGTGTGAAATTTGCTTGAGTATTATTAAAAGCTATTCATTTAGACGTCAATTCGGACGTCAATTCTCAACCGTTTTCCATGTAATTGTACAGGCACCATTGGCTGGTATTACGGCAACTGCCCTGTAAATTTGGCGAAGTGTGATTAATTACTGCAAAAGTTATTAATGCGATTGGTGTGAAATTTGCTTGAGTATTATTAAAAGTTATTCATTTAGACGTCAATTCAGACGTCAATTCTTAAATGTTTTCCATGTAGTTTTGCAGGCACCATCGGCTGTTATTAAGGCAACTTCCGTGTAAATTTGGCGAAGTTTGATTAATTACTGCAAAAGTTATTAATGAGATTGGTGTGAAATTTGCTTGAGTATTATTAAAAGTTATTCATTTAGACGTCAATTCAGACGTCAATTCTCAACCGTTTTCCATGTAGTTTTACAGGCACCATCGGCTGGTATTACGGCAACTTCCCTGTAATTTTGACGAAGTTTGATTAATTACTGCAAAAGTTATTAATGAGATTGGTGTGAAATTTGCTTGAGTATTATTAAAAGTTATTCATTTAGACGTCAATTCAGACGTCAATTCTCAACCGTTTTCCATGTAATTTTACAGGCACCATCGGCTGGTATTACGGCAACTGCCCTGTAAATTTGGCGAAGTGTGATTAATTACTGCAAGAGTTATTAATGAGATTGGTGTGAAATTTGCTTGAGTATTATTAAAAGTTATTCATTTAGACGTCAATTCAGACGTCAATTCTCAACCGTTTTCCATGTAATTTTACAGGCACCATCGGCTGGTATTACGGCAACTGCCCTGTAAATTTGGCGAAGTGTGATTAATTACTGCAAAAGTTATTAATGAGATTGGTGTGAAATTTGATTGAGTATTATTAAAAGTTATTCATTTAGACGTCAATTCAGACGTCAATTCTCAACCGTCTTCCATGTAGTTTTGCAGGCATCATCGGCTGTTATTAAGGCAAATTCCGTGTGAATTTGGCGAAGTTTGATTAATTACTGCAAAAGTTATTAATGAGATTGGTGTGAAATTTGCTTGAGTATTATTAAAAGTTATTCATTTAGACGTCAATTCATACGTCAATTCTCAACCGTCTTCCATGTAGTTTTACAGGCACCATCGGCTGGTATTACGACAACTTCCCTGTAAATTTGGCGAAGTTTGATTAATTACTGCAAAAGTTATTAATGAGATTGGTGTGAAATTTGCTTGAGTATTATTAAAAGTTATTCATTTAGACGTCAATTCTGACGTCAATTCTCAACCGTCTTCCATGTAGTTTTGCAGGCATCATCGGCTGTTATTAAGGCAAATTCCGTGTGAATTTGGCGAAGTTTGATTAATTACTGCAAAAGTTATTAATGAGATTGGTGTGAAATTTGCTTGAGTATTATTAAAAGTTATTCATTTAGACGTCAATTCATACGTCAATTCTCAACCGTTTCCCATGTAGTTTTACAGGCACCATCGGCTGGTATTACGACAACTTCCCTGTAAATTTGGCGAAATTGGATTAATTACTGCAAAAGTTAATAATGAGATTGGTGTGAAATTTGCTTGAGTATTATTAAAAGTTATTCATTTAGACGTCAATTCAGACGTCAATTCTCAACCGTCTTCCATGTAGTTTTGCAGGTACCATCGGCTGTTATTAAGGCAACTTCCGTGTAAATTTGGCGAAGTTTGATTAATTACTGCAAAAGTTATTAATGAGATTGGTGTGAAATTTGCTTGAGTATTATTAAAAGTTATTCATTTAGACGTCAATTCATACGTCAATTCTCAACCGTTTTCCATGTAGTTTTACAGGCACCATCGGCTGGTATTACGGCAACTTCCCTGTAAATTTGGCGAAGTTTGATTAATTACTGCAAAAGTTATTAATGAGATTGGTGTGAAATTTGCTTGAGTATTATTAAAAGTTATTCATTTAGACGTCAATTCAGACGTCAATTCTCAACCGTCTTCCATGTAGTTTTGCAGGCATCATCGGCTGTTATTAAGGCAAATTCCGTGTGAATTTGGCGAAGTTTGATTAATTACTGCAAAAGTTATTAATGAGATTGGTGTGAAATTTGATTGAGTATTATTAAAAGTTATTCATTTAGACGTCAATTCATACGTCAATTCTCAACCGTTTCCCATGTAGTTTTACAGGCACCATCGGCTGGTATTACGACAACTTCCCTGTAAATTTGGCGAAATTGGATTAATTACTGCAAAGGTTAATAATGAGATTGGTGTGAAATTTGCTTGAGTATTATTCAAAGTTATTCATTTAGACGTCAATTCAGACGTCAATTCTCAACCGTTTTCCATGTAATTTTGCAGACACCATCGACTGGTATTACGGCAACTTCCCTGTAAATTTGGCGAAGTTTGATTAATTACTGCAAAAGTTATTAATGAGATTGGTGTGAAATTTGCTTGAGTATTATTAAAAGTTATTCATTTAGACGTCAATTCAGACGTCAATTCTCAACCGTTTTCCATGTAGTTTTACAGGCACCATCGGCTGGTATTACGGCAACTTCCCTGTAAATTTGGCGAAGTTTGATTAATTACTGCAAAAGTTATTAATGAGATTGGCGTGAAATTTGCTTGAGTATTATTAAAAGTTATTCATTTAGACGTCAATTCGGACGTCAATTCTCAACCGTTTTCCATGTAATTGTACAGGCACCATTGGCTGGTATTACGGCAACTGCCCTGTAAATTTGGCGAAGTGTGATTAATTACTGCAAAGGTTATTAATGAGATTGGTGTGAAATTTGCTTGAGTATTATTAAAAGTTATTCATTTAGACGTCAATTCAGACGTCAATTCTTAACTGTTTTCCATGTAATTTTGCAGGCACCATCGTCTGGTATTACGGCAACTCCGCTGTAAATTTGGCGAAGTTTGATTAATTACTGCAAAAGTTATTAATGAGATTGGTGTGAAATTTGATTGAGTATTATTAAAAGTTATTCATTTAGACGTCAATTCAGACGTCAATTCTCAACCGTTTCCCATGTAGTTTTACAGGCACCATCGGCTGGTATTACGACAACTTCCCTGTAAATTTGGCGAAATTTGATTAATTACTGCAAAAGTTAATAATGAGATTGGTGTGAAATTTGCTTGAGTATTATTAAAAGTTATTCATTTAGACGTCAATTCAGACGTCAATTCTCAACCGTTTTCCATGTAATTTTGCAGGCACCATCGTCTGGTATTACGGCAACTTCCCTGTAAATTTGGCGAAGTTTGATTAATTACTGCAAAAGTTATTAATGAGATTGGTGTGAAATTTGCTTGAGTATTATTAAAAGTTATTCATTTAGACGTCAATTCAGACGTCAATTCTCAACCGTTTTCCATGTAGTTTTACAGGCACCATCGGCTGGTATTACGGCAACTTCCCTGTAAATTTGGCGAAGTTTGATTAATTACTGCAAAAGTTATTAATGAGATTGGTGTGAAATTTGCTTGAGTATTATTAAAAGTTATTCATTTAGACGTCAATTCGGACGTCAATTCTCAACCGTTTTCCATGTAATTGTACAGGCACCATTGGCTGGTATTACGGCAACTGCCCTGTAAATTTGGCGAAGTGTGATTAATTACTGCAAAAGTTATTAATGAGATTGGTGTTAAATTTGCTTGAGTATTATTAAAAGTTATTCATTTAGACGTCAATTCAGACGTCAATTCTTAACTGTTTTCCATGTAGTTTTGCAGGCACCATCGTCTGGTACTACGGCAACTCCGTTGTAAATTTGGCGAAGTTTGATTAATTACTGCAAAAGTTATTAATGAGATTGGTGTGAAATTTGATTGAGTATTATTAAAAGTTATTTATTTAGACGTCAATTCAGACGTCAATTCTCAACCGTTTTCCATGTAGTTTTACAGGCACCATCTGCTGGTATTACGGCAACTGCCCTGTAAATTTGGCGAAGTGTGATTAATTACTGCAAAAGTTATTAATGAGATTGGTGTGAAATTTGATTGAGTATTATTAAAAGTTATTCATTTAGACGTCAATTTAGACGTCAATTCTCAACCGTTTTCCCTGTAGTTTTACAGGCACCATCGGCTGGTATTACGGCAACTGCCCTGTAAATTTGGCGAAGTGTGATTAATTACTGCAAAAGTTATTAATGAGATTGGTGTGAAATTTGCTTGAGTATTATTAAAAGTTATTGATTTAGACGTCAATTCAGACGTCAATTCTTAACTGTTTTCCATGTAGTTTTGCAGGCACCATCGTCTGGTATTACGGCAACTCCGCTGTAAATTTGGCGAAGTTTGATTAATTACTGCAAAAGTTATTAATGAGATTGGTGTGAAATTTGATTGAGTATTATTAAAAGTTATTCATTTAGACGTCAATTCAGACGTCAATTCTCAACCGTTTTCCATGTAGTTTTACAGGCACTATCGGCTGGTATTACGGCAACTTCCTGTAAATTTGGCGAAGTTTGATTAATTACTGCAAAAGTTATTAATGAGATTGGTGTGAAATTTGATTGAGTATTATTAAAAGTTATTCATTTAGACGTCAATTCAGACGTCAATTCTCAACCGTTTTCCATGTAATTTTACAGGCACCATCGGCTGGTATTACGGCAACTGCCCTGTAAATTTGGCAAAGTGTGATTAATTACTGCAAAAGCTATTAATGAGATTGGTGTGAAATTTGCATGAGTATTATTAAAAGTTATTCATTTAGACGTCAATTCAGACGTCAATTCTCAACCGTTTTCCATGTAGTTTTGCAGGCACCATCGGCTGTTATTACGGCAGCTTCCGTGTAAATTTGGCGAAGTTTGATTAATTACTGCAAAAGTTATTAATGAGATTGGCGTGAAATTTGCTTGAGTATTATTAAAAGTTATTCATTTAGACGTCAATTCAGACGTCAATTCTCAACCGTTTTCCATGTAGTTTTGCAGGCAACATCAGCTTTTATTACGGCAACTTCCCTGTAAATTTGACGAAGTTTGATTAATTACTGCATAAGTTATTAATGAGATTGGTGAGAAATTTGATTGAGTATTATTAAAAGTTATTCATTTACACGTCAATTCAGACATCAATTCTCAACCGTTTTCCATGTAATTTTGCAGGCAACATCAGCTTTTATTACGGCAACTTCCCTGTAAATTTGGCGAAGTTTGATTAATTACTGCATAAGTTATTAATGAGATTGGTGTGAAATTTGATTGAGTATTATTAAAAGTTATTCATTTAAACGTCAATTCAGACGTCAATTCTTAACGGTTTTCCATGTAGTTTTGCAGGTACCATCGGCTGGTATTACGGCAACTTCCCTGTAAATTTGGCGAAGTTTGATTAATTACTGCAAAAGTTATTAATGAGATTGGTGTGAAATTTGGTTGAGTATTATTAAAAGTTGTTCATTTAGACGTCAATTCAGACGTCAATTCTCAACCGTTTTCCATGTAATTTTGTAGGCAACATCAGCTGTTATTACGGCAACTTCCCTGTAAATTTGGCGAAGTTTGATTAATTACTGCAAAAGTTATTAATGTCATTGGTGTGAAATTTGATTGAGTATTATTTAAAGTTATTCATTTAGACGTCAATTCAGACGTCAATTCTCAACCGTTTTCCATGTAGTTTTGCAGGCAACATCGTCTGGTACTACGGCAACTTCCCTGTAAATTTGGCGAAGTTTGATTAATTACTGCCAAAGTTATTAATGAGATTGGTGTGAAATTTGATTGAGTATTATTTAAAGTTATTCATTTAGACGTCAATTCAGACGTCAATTCTCAACCGTTTTCCATGTAGTTTTGCAGGCAACATTTGCTCTTATTACGGCAACTTCCCTGTAAATTTGGCGAAGTTTGATTAATTACTGCAAAAGTTATTAATGTCATTGGTGTGAAATTTGATTGAGTATTATTTAAAGTTATTCATTTAGACGTCAATTCAGACGTCAATTCTCAACCGTTTTCCATGTAGTTTTGCAGGCAACATCGGCTGTTATTACGGCAACTTCCCTGTAAATTTGGCGAAGTTTGATTAATTACTGCAAAAGTTATTAATGAGATTGGTGTGAAATTTGCTTGAGTATTATTAAAAGTTATTCATTTAGACGTCAATTCAGACGTCAATTCTCAACCGTTTTCCATGTAGTTTTGCAGGCAGCATTGGCTGTTATTACGGCAACTTCCCTGTAAATTTGGCAAAGTTTGATTACTTACTGCAAAAGTTATTAATGAGATTGGTGTGAAATTTGATTGAGTATTATTAAAAGTTATTCATTTAGACGTCCATTCAGACATCAATTCTCAACCGTTTTCCATGTAGTTTTGCAGGCAACATCAGCTTTTATTACGGCAACTTCCCTGTAAATTTGACGAAGTTTGATTAATTACTGCATAAGTTATTAATGAGATTGGTGAGAAATTTGATTGAGTATTATTAAAAGTTATTCATTTAGACGTCCATTCAGACATCAATTCTCAACCGTTTTCCATGTAGTTTTGCAGGCAACATCAGCTTTTATTACGGCAACTTCCCTGTAAATTTGGCGAAGTTTGATTAATTACTGCATAAGTTATTAATGAGATTGGTGTGAAATTTGATTGAGTATTATTAAAAGTTATTCATTTAAACGTCAATTCAGACGTCAATTCTTAACGGTTTTCCATGTAGTTTTGCAGGTACCATCGGCTGGTATTACGGCAACTTCCCTGTAAATTTGGCGAAGTTTGATTAATTACTGCAAAAGTTATTAATGAGATTGGTGTGAAATTTGATTGAGTATTATTAAAAGTTGTTCATTTAGACGTCAATTCAGACGTCAATTCTCAACCGTTTTCCTTGTAATTTTGTAGGCAACATCAGCTGTTATTACGGCAACTTCCCTGTAAATTTGGCGAAGTTTGATTAATGTAAACTTTGCGAAGTTTGATTTATTACTGCAAAAATTATTAAAGAGATTGGTGTGAAATTTGATTGAGTATTATTAAAAGTTATTTATTTAGACGTCAATTCAGACGTCAATTCTCAACCGTTTTCCATGTAATTTTGCAGACACCATCGGCTGGTATTACGGCAACTTAAGTGTAAATTTGGCGAAGTTTGATTAATTATTGCAGAAGGTTTTAATGAGCTTGGTGTGAAATTTGATTGACTATTATTAAAAGTTATTCATTTAGACGTCAATTCAGACGTCAATTCTCAACCGTTTTCCATGTAGTTTTGCAGGCAACATTGGCTTTTATTACGGCAACTTACCTGTAAATTTGGTGAAGTTTGATTTATTACTGCAAAAGTTATTAATGAGATTGGTGTGAAATTTGATTGAGTATTATTAAAAGTTATTCATTTAGACGTCAATTCAGACGTAAATTCTCAACCGTTTTTGATATAGTTTTGCAGGCACCATCGGCTGGTATTACGGCAACTTAAGTGTAAATTTGGCAAAGTTTGATTAATTATTGGAGAATTTATTAATGAGCTTGGTGTGAAATTTGATTGACTATTATTAAAAGTTATTTATTTAGACGTCAATTCAGACGTCAATTCTCAACCGTTTTCCATGTAGTTTTGCAGGGAACATCGGCTGTTATTACGGCAACTTCCCTGTAAATTTGGCGAAGTTTGATTAATTACTGCAAAAGTTATTAATGAGATTGGTGTGAAATTTGATTGAGTATTATTAAAAGTTATTTATTTAGACGTCAATTCAGACGTCAATTCTCAACCGTTTTCTATGTAATTTTGCAGGCACCATCAGCTCGTATTACGGCAACTGCCCTGTAAATTTGGCGAAGTTTGATTAATTACTGCAAAAGTTATTGATGAGATAGGTGTTAAATTTGATTGAGTAATATTAAAAGTTATTCATTTAGACGTCAATTCAGACGTCAATTCTCAACCGTTTTCCAAGTAATTTTGCAGGCACCATCGGCTGGTATTACGGCAACTTCCCTGTAAATTTGGCGAAGTTTGATTAATTACTGCATAAGTTATTAATGAGATTGGTGTGAAATTTGATTGACTATTATTAAAAGTTATTCATTTAGACGTCAATTCAGACGTCATTTCTTAATCGTTTTCCATGTAGTTTTGCAGGCACCATCGGCTGGTATTACGGCAACTGCCCTGTAAATTTGGCGGAGTTTGATTAATTACTGCATAATTATTAATGAGATTGGTGTGAAATTTGATTGAGTATTATTAAAAGTTATTCATTTAGACGTCAATTCAGACGTCAATTCTCAACCGTTGTCGATGTAGTTTTGCAGGCACCATCGGCTGGTATTACGGCAACTTAAGTGTAAATTTGGCGGAGTTTGATTAATTACTGCATAAGTTATTAATCAGCTTGGTGTTAAATTTGATTGACTATTATTAAAAGTTATTCATTTAGACGTCAATTCAGACGTCAATTCTCAACCGTTTTCCATGTAGTTTTGCAGGCAACATCGGCTGTTATTACGGCAACTTCCCTGTAAATTTGGCAAAGTTTGATTAATTACTGCAAATGTTATTAATGAGATTGGTTTGAAATTTGATTGAGTATTATTAAAAGTTATTCATTTAGACGTCAATTCAGACGTCAATTCTCAACCGTTTTCGATGTAGTTTTACAGGCACCATCGGCTGGTATTACGGCAACTTCCGTGTAAATTTGGCGAAGTTTGATTAGTTATTGCAGAAGTTATTAATGAGCTTGGTGTGAAATTTGATTGTCTATTATTAAAAGTTATTCATTTAGACGTCAATTCAGACGTCAATTCTCAACCGTTTTCCATGTAGTTTTGCAGGCAACATTTGCTGTTATTACGGCAACTTCCCTGTAAATTTGGCGAAGTTTGATTAATTACTGCAAAAGTTATTAATGTCATTGGTGTGAAATTTGATTGAGTATTATTTAAAGTTATTCATTTAGACGTCAATTCAGACGTCAATTCTCAAACGTTTTCCATGTAGTTTTGCAGGCAACATCGGCTGTTATTACGGCAACTTCCCTGTAAATTTGGCGAAGTTTGATTAATTACTGCAAAAGTTATTAATGAGATTGGTGTGAAATTTGCTTGAGTATTATTAAAAGTTATTCATTTAGACGTCAATTCAGACGTCAATTCTCAACCGTTTTCCATGTAGTTTTGCAGGCAGCATTGGCTGTTATTACGGCAACTTCCCTGTAAATTTGGCAAAGTTTGATTACTTACTGCAAAAGTTATTAATGAGATTGGTGTGAAATTTGATTGAGTATTATTAAAAGTTATTCATTTAGACGTCAATTCAGACATCAATTCTCAACCGTTTTCCATGTAGTTTTGCAGGCAACATCAGCTTTTATTACGGCAACTTCCCTGTAAATTTGACGAAGTTTGATTAATTACTGCATAAGTTATTAATGAGATTGGTGTGAAATTTGATTGAGTATTATTAAAAGTTATTCATTTACACGTCAATTCAGACGTCAATTCTCAACCGTTTTCCATGTAATTTTGCAGGCAACATCAGCTTTTATTACGGCAACTTCCCTGTAAATTTGGCGAAGTTTGATTAATTACTGCATAAGTTATTAATGAGATTGGTGTGAAATTTGATTGAGTATTATTAAAAGTTATTCATTTAAACGTCAATTCAGACGTCAATTCTTAACGGTTTTCCATGTAGTTTTGCAGGTACCATCGGCTGGTATTACGGCAACTTCCCTGTAAATTTGGCGAAGTTTGATTAATTACTGCAAAAGTTATTAATGAGATTGGTGTGAAATTTGATTGAGTATTATTAAAAGTTATTCATTTAGACGTCAATTCAGACGTCAATTCTCAACCGTTTTCCATGTAATTTTGTAGGCAACATCGGCTGTTATTACGGCAACTTCCCTGTAAATTTGGCGAAGTTTGATTAATGTAAACTTTGCGAAGTTTGATTTATTACTGCAAAAATTATTAAAGAGATTGGTGTGAAATTTGATTGAGTATTATTAAAAGTTATTTATTTAGACGTCAATTCAGACGTCAATTCTCAACCGTTTTCCATGTAATTTTGCAGACACCATCGGCTGGTATTACGGCAACTTAAGTGTATATTTGGCGAAGTTTGATTAATTATTGCAGAAGGTTTTAATGAGCTTGGTGTGAAATTTGATTGACTATTATTAAAAGTTATTCATTTATACGTCAATTCAGACGTCAATTCTCAACCGTTTTCCATGTAGTTTTGCAGGCAACATCGGCTGTTATTACGGCAACTTCCCTGTAAATTTGGCAAAGTTTGAATAATTACTGCAAATGTTATTAATGAGATTGGTTTGAAATTTGATTGAGTATTATTAAAAGTTATTCATTTAGACGTCAATTCAGACGTCAATTCTCAACCGTTTTCGATGTAGTTTTGCAGGCACCATCGGCTGATATTACGGCAACTTCCGTGTAAATTTGGCGAAGTTTGATTAATTATTGCAGAAGTTATTAATGAGCTTGGTGTTAAATTTGATTGACTATTATTAAAAGTTATTCATTTAGACGTCAATTCAGACGTCAATTCTCAACCGTTTTCCATGTAGTTTTGCAGGCAACATTGGCTTTTATTACGGCAACTTACCTGTAAATTTGGCGAAGTTTGATTTATTACTGCAAAAGTTATTAATGAGAGTGGTGTGAAATTTGATTGAGTATTATTAAAAGTTATTCATTTAGACGTCAATTCAGACGTAAATTCTCAACCGCTTTTGATGTAGTTTTGCAGGCACCATCGGCTGGTATTACGGCAACTTAAGTGTAAATTTGGCAAAGTTTGATTAATTATTGCAGAATTTATTGATGAGCTTGGTGTGAAATTTGATTGACTATTATTAAAAGTTATTTATTTAGACGTCACTTCAGACGTCAATTCTCAACCGTTTTCCATGTAGTTTTGCAGGGAACATCGGCTGTTATTACGGCAACTTCCCTGTAAATTTGGCGAAGTTTGATTAATTACTGCAAAAGTTAATAATGAGATTGGTGTGAAATTTGATTGAGTATTATTAAAAGTTATTTATTTAGACGTCAATTCAGACGTCAATTCTCAACCGTTTTCTATGTAATTTTGCAGGCACCATCGGCTGGTATTACGGCAACTGCCCTGTAAATTTGGCGAAGTTTAATTAATTACTGCAAAAGTTATTGATGAGATAGGTGTGAAATTTAATTGAGTATTATTAAAAGTTATTCATTTAGACGTCAATTCAGACGTCAATTCTCAACCGTCTTCCAAGTAATTTTGCAGGCACCATCGGCCGGTATTACGGCAACTTCCCTGTAAATTTGGCGAAGTTTGATTAATTACTGCATAAGTTATTAATGAGATTGGTGTGAAATTTGATTGACTATTATTAAAAGTTATTCATTTAGACGTCAATTCAGACGTCATTTCTTAATCGTTTTCCATGTAGTTTTGCAGGCACCATCGGCTGGTATTACGGCAACTGCCCTGTATATTTGGCGGAGTTTGATTAATTACTGCATAAGTTATTAATGAGATTGGTGTTAAATTTGATTGACTATTATTAAAAGTTATTCATTTAGACGTCAATTCAGACGTAAATTCTCAACCGTTTTTGATGTTGTTTTGCAGGCACCATCGGCTGGTATTACGGCAACTTAAGTGTAAATTTGGCAAAGTTTGATTAATTATTGCAGAAGTTATTAATGAGCTTGGTGTGAAATTTGATTGACTAATATTAAAAGTTATTTATTTAGACGTCAATTCAGACGTCAATTCTCAACCGTTTTCCATGTAGTTTTGCAGGGAACATCGGCTGTTATTACGGCAACTTCCCTGTAAATTTGGCGAAGTTTGATTAATTACTGCAAAAGTTAATAATGAGATTGGTGTGAAATTTGATTGAGTATTATTAAAAGTTATTTATTTAGACGTCAATTCAGACGTCAATTCTCAACCGTTTTCTATGTAATTTTGCAGGCACCATCGGCGGGTATTACGGCAACTGCCCTGTAAATTTGGCGAAGTTTGATTAATTACTGCAAAAGTTATTGATGAGATAGGTGTGAAATTTGATTGAGTATTATTAAAAGTTATTCATTTAGACGTCAATTCAGACGTCAATTCTCAACCGTTTTCCAAGTAATTTTGCTGGCACCATCGGCTGGTATTACGGCAACTTCCCTGTAAATTTGGCGAAGTTTGATTAATTCACGCATAAGTTATTAATGAGATTGGTGGGAAATTTGATTGACTATTATTAAAAGTTATTCATTTAGACGTCAATTCAGACGTCATTTCTTAATCGTTTTCCATGTAGTTTTGCAGGCACCATCGGCTGGTATTACGGCAACTGCCCTGTAAATTTGGCGGAGTTTGATTAATTACTGCATAAGTTATTAATGAGATTGGTGTGAAATTTGCTTGAGTATTATTAAAAGTTATTCATTTAGACGTCAATTCAGACGTCAATTCTCAACCGTTGTCGATGTAGTTTTGCAGGCACCATCGGCTGGTATTACGGCAACTTAAGTGTAAATTTGGCGGAGTTTGATTAATTATTGCAGAAGTTATTAATGAGCTTGGTGTTAAATTTGATTGACTATTATTAAAAGTTATTCATTTAGACGTCAATTCAGACGTCAATTCTCAACCGTTTTCCATGTAGTTTTGCAGGCAACATCGGCTGTTATTACGGCAACTTCCCTGTAAATTTGGCAAAGTTTGATTAATTACTGCAAATGTTATTAATGAGATTGGTTTGAAATTTGATTGAGTATTATTAAAAGTTATTCATTTAGACGTCAATTCAGACGTCAATTCTCAACCGTTTTCGATGTAGTTTTGCAGGCACCATCGGCTGATATTATGGCAACTTCCGTGTAAATTTGGCGAAGTTTGATTAATTATTGCAGAAGTTATTAATGAGCTTGGTGTTAAATTTGATTGACAATTATTAAAAGTTATTCATTTAGACGTCAATTCAGACGTCAATTCTCAACCGTTTTCCAAGTAATTTTGCAGGCACCATCGGCTGGTATTACGGCAACTTCCCTGTAAATTTGGCGAAGTTTGATTGATTAACGCATAAGTTATTAATGAGATTGGTGGGAAATTTGATTGACTATTATTAAAAGTTATTCATTTAGACGTCAATTCAGACGTCATTTCTTAATCGTTTTCCATGTAGTTTTGCAGGCACCATCGGCTGGTATTACGGCAACTGCCCTGTAAATTTGGCGGAGTTTGATTAATTACTGCATAAGTTATTAATGAGATTGGTGTGAAATTTGCTTGAGTATTATTAAAAGTTATTCATTTAGACGTCAATTCAGACGTCAATTCTCAACCGTTGTCGATGTAGTTTTGCAGGCACCATCGGCTGGTATTACGGCAACTTAAGTGTAAATTTGGCGGAGTTTGATTAATTATTGCAGAAGTTATTAATGAGCTTGGTGTTAAATTTGATTGACTATTATTAAAAGTTATTCATTTAGACGTCAATTCAGACGTCAATTCTCAACCGTTTTCCATGTAGTTTTGCAGGCAACATCGGCTGTTATTACGGCAACTTCCCTGTAAATTTGGCAAAGTTTGATTAATTACTGCAAATGTTATTAATGAGATTGGTTTGAAATTTGATTGAGTATTATTAAAAGTTATTCATTTAGACGTCAATTCAGACGTCAATTCTCAACCGTTTTCGATGTAGTTTTGCAGGCACCATCGGCTGATATTATGGCAACTTCCGTGTAAATTTGGCGAAGTTTGATTAATTATTGCAGAAGTTATTAATGAGCTTGGTGTTAAATTTGATTGACAATTATTAAAAGTTATTCATTTAGACGTCAATTCAGACGTCAATTCTCAACCGTTTTCCATGTAGTTTTGCAGGCAACATTGGCTTTTATTACGGCAACTTACCTGTAAATTTGGCGAAGTTTGATTTATTACTGCAAAAGTTATTAATGAGATTGGTGTGAAATTTGATTGAGTATTATTAAAAGTTATTCATTTAGACGTCAATTCAGACGTAAATTCTCAACCGTTTTTGATGTAGTTTTGCAGGCACCATCGGCTGGTATTACGGGAACTTAAGTGTAAATTTGGCAAACTTTGATTAATTATTGCAGAAGTTATTAATGAGCTTGGTGTGAAATTTGATTGACTAATATTAAAAGTTATTTATTTAGACGTCAATTCAGACGTCAATTCTCAACCGTTTTCCATGTAGTTTTGCAGGGAACATCGGCTGTTATTACGGCAACTTCCCTGTAAATTTGGCGAAGTTTGATTAATTACTGCAAAAGTTAATAATGAGATTGGTGTGAAATTTGATTGAGTATTATTAAAAGTTATTTATTTAGACGTCAATTCAGACGTCAATTCTCAACCGTTTTCTATGTAATTTTGCAGGCACCATCGGCTGGTATTACGGCAACTGCCCTGTAAATTTGGCGAAGTTTAATTAATTACTGCAAAAGTTATTGATGAGATAGGTGTGAAATTTAATTGAGTATTATTAAAAGTTATTCATTTAGACGTCAATTCAGACGTCAATTCTCAACCGTCTTCCAAGTAATTTTGCAGGCACCATCGGCCGGTATTACGGCAACTTCCCTGTAAATTTGGCGAAGTTTGATTAATTACTGCATAAGTTATTAATGAGATTGGTGTGAAATTTGATTGACTATTATTAAAAGTTATTCATTTAGACGTCAATTCAGACGTCATTTCTTAATCGTTTTCCATGTAGTTTTGCAGGCACCATCGGCTGGTATTACGGCAACTGCCCTGTATATTTGGCGGAGTTTGATTAATTACTGCATAAGTTATTAATGAGATTGGTGTTAAATTTGATTGACTATTATTAAAAGTTATTCATTTAGACGTCAATTCAGACGTAAATTCTCAACCGTTTTTGATGTTGTTTTGCAGGCACCATCGGCTGGTATTACGGCAACTTAAGTGTAAATTTGGCAAAGTTTGATTAATTATTGCAGAAGTTATTAATGAGCTTGGTGTGAAATTTGATTGACTAATATTAAAAGTTATTTATTTAGACGTCAATTCAGACGTCAATTCTCAACCGTTTTCCATGTAGTTTTGCAGGGAACATCGGCTGTTATTACGGCAACTTCCCTGTAAATTTGGCGAAGTTTGATTAATTACTGCAAAAGTTAATAATGAGATTGGTGTGAAATTTGATTGAGTATTATTAAAAGTTATTTATTTAGACGTCAATTCAGACGTCAATTCTCAACCGTTTTCTATGTAATTTTGCAGGCACCATCGGCGGGTATTACGGCAACTGCCCTGTAAATTTGGCGAAGTTTGATTAATTACTGCAAAAGTTATTGATGAGATAGGTGTGAAATTTGATTGAGTATTATTAAAAGTTATTCATTTAGACGTCAATTCAGACGTCAATTCTCAACCGTTTTCCAAGTAATTTTGCTGGCACAATCGGCTGGTATTACGGCAACTTCCCTGTAAATTTGGCGAAGTTTGATTAATTAACGCATAAGTTATTATGAGATTGGTGGGAAATTTGATTGACTATTATTAAAAGTTATTCATTTAGACGTCAATTCAGACGTCATTTCTTAATCGTTTTCCATGTAGTTTTGCAGGCACCATCGGCTGGTATTACGGCAACTGCCCTGTAAATTTGGCGGAGTTTGATTAATTACTGCATAAGTTATTAATGAGATTGGTGTGAAATTTGCTTGAGTATTATTAAAAGTTATTCATTTAGACGTCAATTCAGACGTCAATTCTCAACCGTTGTCGATGTAGTTTTGCAGGCACCATCGGCTGGTATTACGGCAACTTAAGTGTAAATTTGGCGGAGTTTGATTAATTATTGCAGAAGTTATTAATGAGCTTGGTGTTAAATTTGATTGACTATTATTAAAAGTTATTCATTTAGACGTCAATTCAGACGTCAATTCTCAACCGTTTTCCATGTAGTTTTGCAGGCAACATCGGCTGTTATTACGGCAACTTCCCTGTAAATTTGGCAAAGTTTGATTAATTACTGCAAATGTTATTAATGAGATTGGTTTGAAATTTGATTGAGTATTATTAAAAGTTATTCATTTAGACGTCAATTCAGAC